>QRFJ01005680.1:0-41295 GCA_006176705.1 Cocos nucifera
TCCAGCTCCGAGATGCTTGCTTAAGTCCATATATGGACCTTTGCAGCTTGCAAACCTTGTGATCAGTATCACTGGATGTGAAACCTAGCGGCTGTTCCATATAGATATCTTCCTCAAGATATCCATTCAAGGAATGCCGTTTTCACGTCCATTTGCCATATTTCATAATCGAAATAGGCTGCAACAGCAAGCAATGTGCGGATGGATTTTAGCATAGCCTACTGGGGAAAAGGTATCCTGATAGTCAATGCCTTCGCGTTGACTATAACCTTTTGCCACTAGTCTAGCCTTGAATGTCTCCACATTCCATCTGCACCAATCTTTCTCTTGAAGATCCATTTACACCCAATAGGTACTATACCTTCTGGTGGATCTACCAAGGTCCAGACTTGGTTTGAGTGCATCGAGTCAATTTCTGACTGCATTGCCTCTAGCCATTTCTCGGAGTCGATATCTGATATCGCCTCGTTGTAGGTTTTGGGATCATCACCATGAGCACCATTACCTACGAGGAACATTTTCTCTACATCCTCTGAAATAATACCTAAGTATCTTTCAGGGGGATGGGAAACTCTTTTCGATCTACGAGGTGGAGGAGGTAGTGTTCTTATTGGCTCAACCTGATTTGGTTCCAATTGGTCCTTAGCTCGTTGTGCTTGTGAGACTTTCTCATCAAGCTTGATCTGCTTTCCAATGCCGCTATCTTGAATAAACTATTTTTCAAGAAAGATGGCATGTCGACTCACAATCACATTGTGGTCTTCTGGAATGTAGAAATAGTATCCTAATGACTCTTTAGGATATCCTATGAATCGAGCTCTGAAGGACCTAAACTCTAACTTGTCCGCTTGTTGTCTTTTGACATGAGCCGGACAACCCCAAATTCTGAGATGACTCAGACTTGGTTTCTTACCGTGCCATATCTCATACGGTGTGGTAGGAACGGTTTTAGAGGGAACCCTATTCAGTAGATAAATTGAAGTTAACAATGAGTGTCCCCAAAGAAAATCAGGGAGGTCTGTGAAGCTCATCATGGATCGAACCATATCCAATAGGGTCCGATTTCTCCATTCTGAAACCCCGTTGAGTTGAGGTGTTCCTGGTGGAGTCCATTGAGAGACTATGCCATTTTCTTTAGATAGTCTAGGAATTTTCGGCTAAGGTATTCACCTCCTCGATCTGATCGAAGAACCTTAATGGGTTTTTCAGTTTATTTTTCTACTTCATGTCTGAATTCTTTGAACTTTTCAAAAGCTTCAGACTTGTGTCTCATAAGATACACATACCCATACCTAGACAGATCATCGGTAAAAATAATGAAGTAGACAAAATTGCCTCTAGCCAGCACATCAAATGGGCCGCACACATCTGTATGTACTAGGGCAAGGAGATCTGTGGCCCTCTCCCCATGTCCAACAAAAGGGAGTTTAGTCATTTTGCCTTGAAGACAAGGATTCACAAGTTGGATATGACTCAGAAGTCAATGGACTCAATAGCCCATTTTTCTCCAATTTGTTGATCCTATCTTCTGCTATATGACCTAATCTCAGGTGCCATAGATATCTATCGTTTGGACTATCCCTAGGTCGTTTGGCATTCACGTTTTGCTCGATAGTTAGAACAGGTACATCAATATGTAACTGATAAAGACCATTAATAAGGAAACCATTTGCAATTTTATTTCTTTCATAAAGAATGTTACAATGGTCCTTAAAGAAGGTAATCACATAGCCTTCTTGTGCTAAGCATGAAACAGAAATCAAATTCCTGCTAGCTATGCAGGCACATAATAACAGTCTTTCAAAACTAAGTCTAAACCAGATGGTAATCGAAGAGGGTATGTTCCCACGGCTACTGCAGCAACTCTTGCTCCATTACCGACGCATAGGATCATGTCTCCATCCCTCAGCCTCCTGCTATCCTCAAGACCCTGCATGGAAGTGCACAGATGAGCACTAGAACCAGAGTCAAGCACCCAACTGGATGCAGAAGAAACCGTAAGGTTAGACTCAATAACGAGCATACCTCCAGAAGGACCTTCCTTCTTGTTCTTCAGGGTGGCCAGGTAAGTAGGGCAGTTCCGCTTCCAATGGCCGTCGCTGTTGCAATGGAAATACTTTCCTTTGACATCAGCCTTTTTCTTTGGTTCTGCCTTCTTCTTCTTTGCTCCTTCCACCTTCTGCTTTTTTGCAGACTTCTTTTTCTTTCCATAAGACTTTCTTTTGGAAGAAGTCCATTCCATAGCAAGAACTGAGCCTTTAGAACCTTTCATAGAAAGCTCAGCGGTAACCAGCATATTCATTAATTCGGCCAAGGAATTTTGAAGTTTATGCATGTGGTAATTCATGATGAATTGCCCATATGCATCAATCAAGGATTGCAGAATAATATCGTTCTGCAGGTCCAAGTCTAACTTCACACCGAGCTTCTCAAGCTCTTCCATGTCCTTGATCATTATCAGACAGTGATCTTGGACTGACTGCCCATCACGCATCTTAGCCTTAAAAAGTCATTTTGTGACTTGATATTTGGCTGCGCGACTCTGTTCACCAAACATCTCCTGCAGGTGAGCCAACATTTGGCGAGCAGTCCCGATATCTTCATGTTGGCGCTGGAGCTCATCAGACATCGAGCCCAACATGTAATATCTGGCCTTATTGTCTTCGTCAATCCATTTTTCCAGAGATGCTCTCTGTTCAATAGATGGACGGGCTGGTAAGGTGGGAGGGTCCTGGTCCAAAACATGGGTTAACTTCTCGGAACCCAAAACTAATTTTGTAGTTCCTGAGCCAATCTTTATAATTGGGTCCAGTCAGTCTATGTGTGTCCAGGATACGTGCCAATGGGTTGGACGCAGACATTTTCCTGTAGAGAGTCAAAGATTCTAGTTAGATACTGTAATTTTGACTTGACCAATTCATTTAGGGATTTTATTTTTAAACAAATTAGCTCCCACTATTTTCTCGGATCCCTACACTCCCTCTGTAGAGATGCGAAAATCTCCATGATTAATGATTTCTAGTGGGTGGTGCGGTCTCACCAACTGACTCATCACCTCACCTAACAGTTATTGGTGATGGGTTAGCCAATGAGTGAACAACTCTTGTTCAATGATTCTCTAATCATGGTGCACCCAAACTTGGTCTCTAATTCATGAATCTCACCGTATCCAAAATATTGATCCACTCCTTAGTTAAGTCAGACCCACCATTTGCATAGACTGGGTTCCTAATTGAGTCTCTCACCGTATCCCAAAATATTGAGCCCAACTCATCCTCCAGCCCATAGCATCCAATGCCTAATAGACATGGTTGCATCTTCCCGGTGCAACTGAGCCACTGTATCCAGCCGAGAACAATCAACCCCGGGAAGGGCCCGCACATCTACAATGGTGGAAGACCTCAGACTTAATCTTTTCTTAGGGAGAATTGATTCAGGTCTCATTAAACTAGACTTATCATAGTCATAACAATTATGACTAACCTAGTGGCATGGGTTAGCTCGGATTATTGACCACCTCAGATCAGAACTGTGTCAACAGATATGGCCAGGTAAGTGAGATCGGTGGAAGGAATATGCCATTAACTCGTACAAGAACGCATTCAGGTCGAGTAGCTTCCAATTAAAAATCAGTCGGTCGTATATGCCAAACTTACCTTAGACACCAAATTGTTGAGCCAGAACCAATTGGGTTAGCCTACAATCCAGACTCTAACCTCTGAGCCTAATTAGGTCTTGCTTGATCATGACTCGATCTTGACCCAGACTTAATCCTATTAGGCTGGTCAATTTAAGCATTGTTGATCCCATCTAACCAACTCTTGATTCGGTTTGATCAACCGCTTAGACCTAATTGAGCTACCCAAGCCCGAACCCAGTATTATGAATATGTCTTAGATCTAAAATTCTCAATTTTAGACCTAATTGATATTCCATAATCTTAATTTTTAATTAAGTAGGGTTCATAAACAAAATATGCACAATAAATCCTAGGGTTTCAGGATCTAGGGTTTTGCAGAAAGTAAGTTTTGGGTTTCTGATTAAGGACGAACATGCAGCACCCCTACACATCATAAGAACACCCCATCGAATGGGAAGAGAGGGCCTTTAAACCCTTCTTCATTCTTATGACCGGACGGCCAAGAGGAACGCCTTAATCAGGAACATGCAATACTACAAAACAGTTTTAGATCTATATCATATATCTCATATACAAATCAGATCTAATCATGGCATATTTTGCATACATCTTATGTATCGAATCATGCATATTTTTAGATCTAAATTATGTCATGATAATCTAAAAAATTAGATTTAAATTGATCTAATCAAAATAAATTCTAATCTAGATAATTATGTAGAACTATTCTACAACTAGTCTAGACATGCATCAATCATATCTCATATGATATTTAAAATTAAATAATTTTATTTACTATTTTTTAGATGTCATTATAACCATTATAATATCAAAAAATAGTAAATAAATATATCTAAAATATGATTTAATCAGATTAAATAAAAAACATACAAGACTATTCTATAGAACTATTCTATTTTAGAACTAGTCGTGCATATTTCCTAATCTTAGATCCAAATTATTTAATTTTAATTTTTTCTAATTTTAGATCTGATCACATCTCATGTAATATTTAAAATCATTTATTTTCTAATTAAAATAAATTTAAAATTAGATCTAAATACTTTTAGAACCTTGGCTCTGATATCAGTTGAAGGAAAATCCTGATTTCTCGGACCAAGTTCATTCAGATCTGATCAGATCAAGAGATATATTTCAAAAATTTCTCTTTAACCTAGATCAGATCAAAAATATTTTAGATATAATTATTATAATTTTAGAAATAAAATAAAATCTAGATAAATTAAATCAAATTTAATTTATCTTGATATGGGTAATTCTATTACCCATTGATGATCCTATATGCAGCGGAAGGTTCTGGATCTAGCCACGCAAGTGCCTGGCCTCTATCGGTATCCACTTAGATTGGATCTAGAGATCCTCTTCTTCTCTATCACATCTTCAAAAATCAGTTCTGGATCTGATCTGGAGGATCTTCAAAACTTCTTTTGAAGATCAGCAGTCGTCCTTTGCAGCAGCGCTGCCTTCTAGCTTTTAGTTACCTTTCTTTGATCTGAATCGCACCAACCAAAAGTCCAAAACTCATTTTGGATGTGGAGAGGAAGGTGAGAAGGTGGTTTGGCATGGAGGAAGAGGGGAGAGGCAGCCTTGGGCATGGGGAATTATGATTCCTTTCAATCACTTCCAATCACATCCAATCACCATCTGGGTTGGGCGCAGGGTCTTATTTATAGACTGTCTATGATCCAACTTCTCTTCTTCCCAACCAATCATAACTCTTTGTGAAATTAGATCTAAATCTGATTGGTGGGAATAGAGTCCCCTGGATTCCTCCTTAGAGGATGCCTAAGATCAGTCAAAGTTGGTTCTTAGGAGAACTCTAATTGGAATCCAAAAAGGAGATGGAGTTCCTGTCCAATAGGGACTCCTAGGCGCCTCCAACTTGGGCACACGCCAAGGGTGGCGTGCGCCCTCTTCCTTGCCAGGTTCTGGCAGGGGGACAGGCCCCCACCAGCTCTCCAATAGGTGCATGACATGTGGTCAAAAGTCAAAGTGTCAATGGTCAATATTTGACCAGTCAAAGGTAGACTTTTGACCAAAGTCAAAGAACAAGAAATGGCAGGTGACCAAAAATGGCAGGATAATGTCTTACAAAATAAGACAATATTTTTTGACTTGGACAACCTCCAGTCAGACCATATGAAGGCCTCTGATTGAGCATAAACTCCTTTGGCTCAGTCAGGACAACTAATTTATGATAGCAAAAGAAGAACGTTAGGTTCAATCGAGTGCTAGCACGATTTCCTTGAACCTAATTGAATCTCATTCAGATCAATTGAACTGGATCAGTTCAATTGATGATCACCAGATTCAAACCCTTGTTTGTGTGACCCAGTTAGGTTCAGTTCTGTATGGTAATGGGATATGTCATGATCTCTATCATCGACATCATCGAAACTCCTTTCGATGGATCAGAACTCTTCTGATTCGAACAGCTAGAATGATCGATCATCTAAATCATTCTAATTGCTCCCAAAATCCACAAGTGATACCTAGCAGTATATGGTGGCAATCCATTAGAGCTGAATGCGAACCTCTTGGTGCGGCTACCTGTGTGATTAAGTCCTTCTATCTTGAGCCCTGATCAGATTAGGGTTAAGGTAAACTCGTCAAACCCTAGTTTCTATCATATGATGTAATCATTCGATTCGAGTCTGATGTGAAAATCTAAATAGAAACTCTTTCTATTTTTTCACTCTGCCATGGCCATGGACTTCTGGACTTGATTCTCATGATTATCATAGGGCTACTCCTCTACCACCGAGGTCGATAGATTCTATCTTGATGCAATCCAGTTCCTACAATGAACATGTCATAGCCAACATGCACCTCAAGGTTTTGAATGGCTAGGAGATTGAGTAATGATGTAGTCAAATTATAACACCCTCAAGGTGAACTGTCGATGCACCTCAAATCAAAGAACCAGACACACTACTGCAGCATCGAGTCAGTCATTGATGAGAAAGTAGACTCCCTAATGACTACTCGAGGTGGTCACGCTCAGTGCCCTCGTTCTCTAACGAGTACCTATACTCTCGCTTTAGTGTCTTCACACCGTAAACTTAAGACTCATCTACTAAAAAGAAGCGATTGTACACCAACCTTCCGGATCAATCACCATCCTCGTGATGATCCTATGGTCGGGAGCATTTTATGAGTTAATAATGATTATTCATGTCTTAAATTTTCAACTCTTGAAAATATGAATTATCATTATCATTAACTCAAAGGATGTATCACAGACACTAAATACACATATGTGATAGAAAATAACCCATTTTATTGATATTATTAAAATTATAATTTTGCCCCTAGAAGTGTATTACAAGTGTCAGGCAATTCTGGCATCTAGGGCACATATATCTAACAATTTCATCCTAGGTTTCTATCAAATCTTGTCTTCTTTGATTAAGAAGATGCTTAACACTTTGTTAATAAAGTCGAGCTTGCCTAACCAACTTTATCCTAGCAAATCTAACTCTTCTTACTTTAAACATTTTTTACCATCCAAAGTAGTGGTCCATGCTTGTTTTCCAATCTGGGTACTCTCTTGGATCTACATAACTATCGAAACTTGGGGCTTCGATCTTCACATTCCTAAGGACATGTTCATCTTGGTCAAACTGGTTATGGTATGGGTGCGCTTCTATTGGTCAACCTAGGTCTAGGTTCAAACCTCTCTGTCCTCTATGTACCCAAGGAGACTCGAGTTTAGGTTGTCTTTTCTTAGCTTCTTTTAGTACTATTATTCTTTCACTCATGGTTTTTATAAAATCTTTCATGTCATCAAGCTTTTCAGTCAGGACATTAATGATGGTTGCTATATTGGAATCCATGTTGGTACTAGGTGGAGAAGTAGGATGTTGGTACTAGGTACCTGATCTAGTGGTCATGAAAGTTTAGGATATAAGAATAAGATATAGTAAGAAAAAAATTAAAATATTAAAAAGTAAAATATAAAATTTAAAATACAAAAATTTAACTTGTAAGAATTTAAATTATAGAATTTAAATTAAATCCCTAATCAATCCAACTCTGATACCAAATCGATGCTAGATAACCTAAAAGAAAAGAAAAGAACAAGGTTCCTTCCATTCATCAACAATAAATCACATTCGATCATGGCACATTATTCTTAGGATAGATTGTATAGTTGCCTATACTTTGCTTAGGAGGCGTGATTGATTGACACAAGACCAAAGCAAGATGAATCTAAATGATGAAGATGAATGCCATTTTAGAGATTAGTAAATAACTAGCGATAATAAAGTAAATAAATAGATAGCAGAAATTAAACATGCTCATGAATAAATACAAAAAAATATGAATAGAATGAAGGATAGCAAGAAATTAAGCTCGTAAGAAAATCCAAAAAGATAAGAACAATCCAGATCATGATAGTTAAAAAACTATCCAGACTGAAGCTTTTAATCTTTTAATCAAGCAGATCTATCGATAAAGATAAAGAACTAGGTCTTTACCAATATTGGATTTAAAGAAATAAAGAAGTGAAAATCAAAGATCAATTAAGAAGGAACGAAGGTCTTTGTCAATGTTTGATCTATAGAATAATGGATCATCCTTTTTCTCTCAGCATGATAGATGAAAATCTTGAAGAAGATAGATTTTCTCTTGGTGGACTAGGCTTGTGTTGGTAGATGGTGAAGACGATTCGAGATTGTAAGAAAATTGGATCTCAAGTAGATGAAGGATAAAGGGATAGAAAGAAAGTGGACCTCACATCCTCCTCTCATGGGGCAATTTTTGGTCTCACACCCTCTCTCTCTTAGAGTGATTGATATAAGTATTTTTAAGGGAGTGCACAAGATTTCTAGCTCTACTTTTAAAAATGTTTTTGATAAATGCACAGCGGATGATATTATTAATCATATTAATAAAAAAATCTATAGATCTAATCTGAAAACCCTAAAAGCAATAGGATCTAACGTATTATATATACATGCATATTTGAAAATAAAAACAAGATCAATAATAAAACTATTTTACTGCTCTACGTGTTCAGAACATGTTATCTTTTTGTGGATAGAAGAACATCACAATCTGATCTCCTCGGTATAGATCTGAATGCTGTGATGTAGCCACACATGCATCTGATCTCCATGGGTTATCCACATGAGGTTTTGATCTCGATCAGCTCCTTTCGAGTGCTAGTTCTGCAAAAACCTATAATGGTTGATTTAGATCAAACTTCTTTTGATCTTCTTCACTAGAATTTTGAATGCTCTGGATCTCAATGAATGTAGATGAGAAGTTGTGGAGGTTCTCCACCTAGATCTATGATGTCACGACCCTCGTAACTCATAGATCTAAATCCTAGATCCTAGATAGATTCTAGAGTATGCTCTCACCCAAAACCCTTGCACATAGAACTCTCTTACTTTTTCACAAATGCAGAAAAGAGACTTTTTCTTCTCTCCTTTCGATGTTTCTCTCTTCTCTCTTTCTCTCTATTTTCACACATCCATAAAATTCAGCATTTTATAGAAGTGCACTAAACATGGAAGGCATGAGGGGTTGGTTTAGATCAAGTGGTTATCTATTCAAATTCAAATCCGATTCGAATTCAATTGGTAATCAGATCAAACCAATCCATAAGGTGCATGAGAAGGGAGAACACACACCCTCCCTTGCATGGAAAACTTCATGAGACACCTTTTCTCATGGAGGAAGGATTTGCCGTAGATTTTGTTGATGTGGCACATGGGAAGACTAATCAAACTAGTCTGATTGTTTATCCTCCAATCGAACCAATCCAATCCAAATTGGTTAGGCCCAATTAGACCAGATTAAACCCAACTTATTTAGACTTAATTAGGCTTAGTTAAATTCTAATCAAATTAGAAATTAATCAAGCCAAACCCCTGATCAAATCAGGGATTAAACCTTCTTGATGATTAGATCATCTTATAACCTAATCGGGTCAAATCCAAATAAATTCAAATCAATTGGTCATGATCCAAAAATAATAACTCAATCAAATTGAGTTAATTAGTGTTCAAATCACTTATTAAACTTTTCTTTATCAACTATTAGATTGGGTAGGAATGTCTAGTATGTGTAATCTTGCAGGTTCGAACCTAAGTCGGTAGTACAAGAATCAATTTCTTGTACTAGTCGAAGTAACCATTTAGCAATGGTATCCGATGTTCAGATAGATTGAATAGTATAATCATAACATTCAAAACTTACGTAAATATGGTTACCACATAATTTATCTTTTTGACCTCTATGCATAGGATGATTCAAAGTTTAACTGTCAACACTGAAAGATATAATTAAATTATTTCTCAAAGCAATTAGTCTTATGACCCCTCACTAAGGCTATCTTGGCCAAGGTTTTGCTAAATTGAAATACTATTCAACATAGCTCTTGAGTCCAGGCGTGGTCAATCCCATCTTGACTCACATACCGACTCTTCAAGTACTTGACTGTACCCAAAAATCTTCCATCATTGAATTAAAAATTTAGGTAGATAGCTACCAAAGCATAGTGAGTTGCTTGAAAGTCACCGTGATGATCTTGATCGGAGGGACACTTATGCCCATATTTCATTAGAATAATTCTTGACAGCAGAAAAGCTCTGAAGTTAGTTATGTTCAATGCAAATGTATCCTTACATCTCACCTGCATGCCATACCAGTGTCTCCATACTTTTTGTTTAAGAGGATAATCAACCTATATGGCACACAATGATTTATACTCAATAAACGTTGTCATCCTTTGTAACAATATATCATTTGACCGCAAACATATTTAAGGACTAAACAATAAATTCTTCTTTGTCAATTCTAAATAGTCTTAAGAACTTCATCACAATAGACAGGAGTTCATTAGAAGATGAAAAATTTATGATAAAAAAGTTAGAATAGTTTTTATCCAATTAATAATTCATATATAATTACATAAAATAGCTCAATTATCAATAGGCTAATGATTGGCTTTGGAACACTATTCTAAATATATTTATGGATAAAATTATTTATTCATTCATTCATTATCTCATTCATGAAAGATACAAGAGTTTATATAGGATCCTAGGGTTCCTTTCTTTACAAATCCTTTATCCTTTACAAGAAAGAAATCAGCCCCCCAATAAAAAAGTAAAATATTATGCTTGATTTTTAGGTAAAGAAATATATCATACCTATCTTTTATGAAACCATTGGAAAAAAAATCAGCTCTTCAATAAAATAAGTAAGAAATCAAGAACTTTTAAAAAATCCTAGGAAAGAAAAGAAATTCCATGTAGGCACTTAATGCTTGGCACAACTTGGAATGAGGATCCTTGGGCATGGCACATGCTGGAACATGTATTTTCTTCCTAGGCATGTGGAGAGTGATGGCTCCAAAGATAACATGGTCCAAGCTTGCTTCTTTATGATGGTCTTTTTCTGAATATGACTTTAATCCAATACAAATCCTAGTATGGTCCTATGAACCCAAAGCTAAATGCATCAAAATAACTAATTGACTAAATCAAAAGACTTGGAACTAAATAATTGAAGTAGAGTTAATATGATGTGGCTTCTTCAATCCAAATTGAATCTAAATTATGTCGCCAGCTTCTGGTGGCTCTGGTGTCCACACCATCCTACAAAGAAGTGTATAGATGCACACTAGATCTAGAGTCAAGAATGCAATTGGATGTAGAAGAAACCATTAGGTTTATCTCAATGATGAGCATACCTTCAAAAGGTCCACCTTCCCTCTTATTCTTCAAGCTTGCCAGGTAAGTAGGGCAGTTCCGCTTCCAATGGCCATAGAAGTTACGGTGAAAATACTTTTCCTTCTCTGTAGCCTTCTTCTTCTCCTTCTTCTCCTCTGTCTTCTTCTTCTTCACCAACTTCTTCTTCTTCTCAAAGGACCTTCTCTTGAAAGAAGTTCGCTTTATAGCAAGAACAGAGCCCCTTGAACTCTTCAAGGTTCCTTCAGTAGTCACCAACATGTTCATCAATTTAGCTAGGGTGCACTATATCTTATTCATATGAAACTCTATTATAAATCGCCCATATGAATTTCTCGAAGACTGTAGGATCAAATCAATCTGCAGGTCCTTGTCCATCGATGTATCAAGCTTCTCAAGCTCCTCTAAGTCCTTGATCATCGATAAGCAATGATCATGGACCAACTGTCCATCATGCATCTACATCTTTAAGAGTCTCTTGGATACTTCAAAGCATGCTATGAGACTCTACTCACCATACAACTCTTACAAATGAGCTAGCATTTGATTGGCAATCTTTATGTCTTCATGTTGGTGCTGTAATTCATTAGATATTGAGACCAACATATAGCACCTAACCTTATTATCATCATCCAACCACTTTTTATGAGATGCTCTTTGATCAACGATCCGATAGGCTAGCAGAGGGAGAAGGTTCTGATCCAAGACATAGGTTAACTTCTCAAAACTCAAAATGATTTTTAAGTTCTAGAGCCAATCCTTAAAATTTGGTCCGGTCAGATGGTTGATCTCTAGAATTATAGCAAGGAGGTTGAAAGCAGACATTTTTCTTTAGAAAGTCAAAATTTTTAGTTAGATTTATAATTGACTTAATCAGTTTATTTTAAAAATAAATTTGGGATTCCATAAACTTTTTTGAATTTCTATACTCTCTTAGAAGAGATGCAAAACTCTTCATGATCAAAGATTTTTAGTAGATGGTGCAGTCCTACCGATTGGCTCAGCATCTCATCTAATAGTTATTGATGATAAGTTAATCGATAAGTGGACAACTCTTATCCAATATTTTTTTAAACATATTAGACCCAACTTCAATCTCTAATTCATAAAGCTTATCATGCCTAAAATATTGATCCACACCTTAGTTAAGTCAAACCCATCATTTGCACGAAATGGATTCATGATTGGGACCCTTACCATATCTAAAATATTGAGCTCAATCGTTCCTCCAATCCATAGCATCCCATGCCTAATAGTTATAGTTGTCTTTCCAGTGCAATTGAACCACTATATCCAGTCGAGAATAATCAATCTTAGGAAGAGCCTGCATACTTACAATGATGGAAGTTCAGTAGACTTAATATTTCCTTAGAAAGATTTTAATTCAGATCTCTTTAATCTTAACTAGTCATAACTATTAAGACTAACCTAATGGCATGGGTTAGCTTGAATCATTGGCAACTCAATACAGAACTGAGTTGACCCAATTGGCCAGGTAAGTGAGATCAGTGAGAGAAATATGCCATTAACTTGCCATAGATGCATCTAGGTTGAGTAGCTCCTAATTAATGACCACCGATCGTATTTGCCAAACTTACCTTGGATACCAATTTATTGAATCAGAACTGATCGGGTTAGCCTACAATCTAGGCTCAAACCATAGAGCCAGATTAGGTCTTAAAGTGATCAATGACCTATAGCTGTGAATCGATCTTGACCAAACTTATAACTATTGGGTTGGTCATTTTTTAGCACTCTTGCTCCTACGTAACTAACTATTGATTTGGTTTGATCAACCACTCAAGCTAGACCTAATCAAGCTACCCCTACCCTGAACCCATGTTTTATGAAGGTGTCTTAGATCTAACAATTCTTAATTTTAGATCTAATAGATTTCACAACTTAATTCTTAATTAAGTGTAATATGATTCAATAAAACAAAGCATGAAAATAGATCCTAGGGATTTTGGATCTAGGATTTAGCGGAAAGTAAATTTTGATTTTTTTGATTGAGGATAGACATGCAGTACCCCTACATGCCATAAGAGCCACCCATCGAATGAAAAGTGAGGGCCTTTAAACCCATCTTAATCTTATAACTAGATAGCCAAGAAGAATACCTTAATTAGAAAATAAATTTCTACTACAACTAGAACTAGATTAACTGCATATATCACATAGATGAACTTAGATCTATTCTACACATGCTTTGCATACATCTCATGTATAAATTTTTGATTACATCTCATATAATATATCAGATTTCATCTCATGTAAAATTAGAAAGCACTTTGATCTTATCAAAAATTAAGTTTAGATCAAAATAATCTAGATTTAGAACTAGAACTGTAGCTCTAATATTAGTTGAAGGAACTGATGGATAAATCTAATCAGATCAGATCTAAGCAGCAAAATTTTAAAATGTTTTTTGCTAATCCGATCAGATCTAAAAGTTCTTAGATCTAATTATGTACATCTAAAATTAAAGAAATAAAATGGATATCAAAATATCACTTATTTGTGAATAAACTGTTTACTCGTTGTGATGATCTGAAGCTATCCTGAGATCCGACTTGAGCAGCGCACGTGCTCGGTCTCTACTAGTATCTACTCAAGTCAGATCTAGAGGTCTTATTCTTCTGGATCTAATCTATAAATATCAGATTTGTTAGGATTTGATGCCTCAAATTCGATCCATAGTAAGAAGAAAATTAGCTTTCAGTACAACAATTGAGCTGGCTCTAATACGTGGTCGGACTAGCTTGGATTGAGATCAAGTCGGCTAGAACCACATTCGAGCCGACTCTCTCAGACAAATAGATAGCAGGAGTTCAGGTGAGATGTAGCCGAGCCAGCTTGACCCCTAATCGATCTAGCTCGATGGAGGTGAATAGAACATGATGTGATTTTTTTGTTTGAACTCAAATTATGATTAATCCAAGGGGTCTATGGGAGTTCCGTGTGGACCATAGGATCCAACGGCCATGGAGGGTTGCAGTCATGATCTAAAAATAAAAAAATACTTTAAGACTCCATCAAGAATATGTTCAACTCATATTAGGAGAATGAGTCCTGTTAGGACTTCTATGAACTACTGAGAAGAGAATTCTCATCCTATTTAAAAGATTGAGGTGCTGTGGAGCAAAAAAGATGGTGTGTGTGGCATAAGAAGCACGTAGAGAGGCTTAGGTAGCCATTGAGAGGAGTTTGGTAGAGCGTAGAGTACATGTAGCCCACAAGAGAGAAGTAGTAGCTGCATACCATCCGATGAGGAGGCTGTGAGGGTAGAACATCTTGTAGCTTCTATGGATCTCCTTGAGATTTTAAGAGAGCTTTTGTGAGGATAGCTTCTAGTTGAGAAAAATTTATATACGGTGAGTTGAGAGTGGATATTTTTATCTTTCACAGTGGAAAAAAGTACCATCAAGATGGATGAGGTAATTACAGTGGTACTTCAGAACGAGGTTCTCAGGATGAAGAATCCAGCTTTGAGCTCAGATGGTGGCAGCTCAGCTTTGGCAGTTTCTGAAGGAGCAGAAGGTAGTAGATGGAGCGATAAAGGATCATAAAGAGGACGATCTAGGTTCAAGATGAGGGATCCTAGTAAGATTAGATGCTACAGGTACGATGAATTGGAATATCGAGTCAAGGATTGCCCATAACTCAAGGATCAGATGAGGGCTACTGCAACGACAGCCAGTAGCGAGTCAGAGGATGATGTCTTAGAGATATCTGATGACGTATCTAGTTCTTTTCAGTAGTGAATTTTAGATTCTACATACATATATCATATTTATTATAGAAAGGAGCAGTTTGACTTTCTGAAAAGTAGTGATGGCACTGTTTATCTATCGAATGGATCAAGCTATGCAATTAGAGGCATCAAGATGGTCAGCTAGAAGACACATGATGGTGTAGTGAGGAGATTGGGGGAGGTCCAATACATATCCAATTTTAGATAGAATCTTATCTCACTGAGCTGACTTAATTTAAATGGCTAGAGGTGGGTAGCTGGTGATGGAATCCTGAAGGTCATGCATAATGATAGGATGATATTGGAGGAAAAGAAGAAGACAAGAGGACATTACTATCTAACAAGAAATCTAGTGCGAGGTGGAGCTTTAGGAGCTAGAGGGGATCCAGTGCAAGGTGGAGCTCTAGGTGGAGATGGATTGGATACGAGATGGAAGACTCAGGAGGATGAGAGGTGACATCGCAGAGTGAAGTTCCTATTACCACAGGAGAATTCTCCAAGTAGGTCTTTTGTCAAAATGGACACAGACCATGATAGAGATGGGATCGAGCGGCCTGGCTCGACTTCCATGTTTGCCCATCCATGATCAGCAGACATGCCTTAGAACATGGGGGTAAGATAGATCACAAGCTCTTAAAGTCAGATGGAGGTCGAATATCGAGTCGAGGTGGAGATTGTTAGGATTTGATGCCTCAAATTTGACCCACAGCAAGAAGAAAATTAGTTTTCATCATAGCAGTTGGGCCAGCTTTGATACACGGTCGACCCAGCTTGGATTGAGATCAAGCCAGCTCAAACCATATTCGAGCTAGCTTTCTCAGATAGACAGATAGCAGGAGTTCGGACGAGATGCAATCAAGCTAGCTCGACCCCTGAACGAGTCAACTAAATGAAGATGAACAAAACATCATGGTGTTTTTTATGTTTGGATTCAGATTATGATTAATCCAAAGGGTCTATGGGAGTTGCACATGGACCATAGGATCCAGCGATCATGGAGGATTGCGGTCATGATCTGATGGTCAAAAAATATTTCAAAACTCCATCAAGGATATGTTCGACTCATATTAGGAGAACGAGCTCTGTTAGGACTCTTGTGAACTGCTGAGAAGAGGATTCTCATTCTATTTAAAGGGCTGAGCTGCTATAGAGCAAAAAAGATGGCACATATGGCATGAGAGGCATGTAGAGAGGCTCAGACAGCCATCGAGAGGAGCTTGGCAGAGCGCGATTACGTGCAACCTATGAGAGATAGAAGCAATGGATGCATAGCATCCGATGAGGAGGCTATGAGGATAGAGCATCTTGTAGCTTTTATGGGTCTTCTTGAAATTTTGAGAGAGCTTTTATGATGGTAGCTTCTAGTTGAGAGAGATTTATATACGGTGAGTTGAGAGTGGGTGTTCTCCTCTTGTACCTATTTTTTTCTTTCAAAGTGAAGCTTTACATATCCCATGGAGGTGAGCCTTTAGGCTGATCCCTGTACTTGATTATTTTTTTATTTTATTTTTTTCTTATTCCTACCGCAATAATTTGGTACTAGATCCTTAATAAGGGGTATCAGAGTAGCTGATATTCTAATAGTTTGGTATCAGAGCGAGTTAATACCACAACAAGATTTGGATCTTCTAATTAAGCCTTTGATCTAATCTTCAGCATAGTCTGATCAACACATGATTGGAGTCTCCTTCACTCGAACTTGTGCGGACAACACCTCGACACTTAAGGAATTGATCGGCCCAACACTTACGCATGAAAGAGAAGGACTAGAGGAGAGAGAGGTGGTGTGGAGAAGAGGAGTAGGGGTTGGACATTGGGTGGTGGAATTCATGGCCAAACCCTTTGGCCTGGGCCCAATTTATAGAAAAATTAGAAATCTATAGTCCTAGGGCTTCTCAAACTTTGACCGGATCAAAGTTTAAGAAGCAGAAGGACTCCTCACATCTCCCATGCCCCATTTAGAATTTTTGCATGAGTTTTATCACACAAAACTCAATTTTGGTGCCCAAAAAAGGTCTCTAAAAGTTTGATTTAGTTTAAATTCATTTAACTCATTCAAACTGAATTTAAACTCAAACAAACTCTAACCTCCCAACTCCCTCCACTCTTATCTCTCCTTATCTCAAAGGGGTGCATGCCAGGAGGGGATGTGCACCCTCTCTGAGTTTCTTGTAGGATTTGGTGTGGTGCTTCCAAGTCATGGGGGGCCATAAGAGGAGCCAGGATGTTTGCTCCAGGAGCCTAGGATAGGTGTAAATCCTAAGGCTAGGACAGGAGTTGTCCTAGGGTGAAGGTGGCATATAGCCCTGCACAGGCTCGAGGTTCAGATGTGAGGACCTTGAGGGGCTAGGTAGGTGCTCCGAAGATCTGGGACATAAGGTGGAGCAAAGGACCAAAGCCAGGAGAAGAATCAGTCAAGATAAGGGACTGACATAGAGGTAGGTTGACTTGGATACACAATCAAGCTAGCTTGGACTGAGATCGAGCTAACTTAGGGCACAATCGAGCAGGCTATCTTAGATAGACAAAAGATAGGGTTTGGGCAAGACTCAATCAAGCCAACTCGGCTACTGATAGAGCCAACTCGATGGTGGCATATAGAACTAGATGGGTTTTCTATTTGGTCTTGGATTGGATTAATCCAAGGGGTCTTAGGGCCTAATCCAATAAGATCTTAAGGGGACTAACTCATGTATGGGTCGGGTTTAGATTCAGGGGATGAGAGCATGGGAGACATGGGTGTACACGGGTTCGATGGGTGCTTTCATGTATTGGGTTAGCCTAGGAGAGTTTTTCAGCTAGAGTTTGGGTTTATTAGGGTTCATGTGGTATAGCAAAAATCCTAGGATATATAAACCTAGGCACTATAACATTTACAGGTAGAGTGAAATCAATATACAGCTTTTCTTTCCAACTCTTTTCTCTCTGGTTTCAATGCCAAGTCCTAGATGTTAAAAATTATGTCACAAAGCCAATCGTCAGCCTGTTGATGGTTGAGATATTATAATTAATTTATTAATTAATAAAATTTTTTTGACATCCTTTTCATCATAAATTTATATCTTCTAATGAACTCAATTATTGTGATGAGGTTCTTAGGACTATTTAGTTTCGATAGAAAGAGGATTTATCGATTAGTCCTTAAATTTGTTTACGATCAAATGATAGGTTGTTAATTAGGACGACAGTGTCTATCAAGTATAGGTCGCTATATGCCATATGGTTGCTTGTCCTCTTAACCAAGGAGTGTGGAGACACTAGTATGGCATACAGATGACATGTATGGATACATTGTCATTAAACATGACCAACTCCAAAGCATTCTACTATCGAGAATGTCTCTAATAGGATATAGGTATAAGTATCTCTTAGACCTGAGATCACCTTACTGACTTGCAAGTAACTCATTATGCTTTGGTATTGGACTAATTGAATTTCTAATTCAGCAATGGAAGGCTTCTGAGCATAATCAAGTACTTGCAAAGTTGGAGTGTGATCAAGATGGAATTGACCACTCCAAGAGTTGGAGAAGAATGTATCACTGTATTTCAATATAGCAAAACCTTGGCCAAGATAATCCATCAGATGGATTTGATATTTTAAAATACAATATGGACAACTTGATCAAAGTTGACAGTTAAACTATGAGGTATCTTATGAGCATTATGGTCGAGAGGATGAATTATATGGAAACTATATTCGCATGGGTTCTAAGGATGGTGTTCTAAACCTTTCGATCTATCCGACCATCGGGTATCATTACTAGATGGTCACTTCGATTGATATAAAAATTTATTTCTAAGCTACCAGCTTAGGTTCAAACCTATGAGGTCACACACATTAGAGTTCACATTCCAATCAAATGGTTGATCAGCGATTTAGAATCATTTTAGGGTTAAACGATCAATATGGTTGATGTTTGACCTAGTGCAAGTATTGCAGGAGGATTGATTAGCAATTTAATTGCTAATTAGATTAATTTGATTAATCCAGTAAGCTGAGAATAAGTTTAATTAAATATGATTTAATTAGATTTAGTTTGGATTTGATTAGATCAAATTTAATTGATTTATTGGATAAGCCAAGTGTAAGAAAGAACTAGTCCTAGTCTAACTAGGATTTGGGTCAACCCAATTTTTTAATTTGATTAAAAAATAAATTAAAATTAAATTTAATTTAATCTAATTTAAATAAGTTCTTAAATAGATTAGAGCCTTATTTAATTAGGTTGTATTACTCTTATTTTTATTTGGTTAAAAGATCTTGTTTGACCAGGTCAAAATAGGAGTCCTAGTGTGACTAGGACTCCCTATTCCTTGCACCACCTAATCCTCATGCCCCACCCCTTTCTCTTTGTGTTTTTACATGAATAATATCCATGCCCTAAGCAATCTCACACCTCCCTTCTCCCTTCCTTTTTCTCATATGAAAATTTGTTTGATGACCAAGTCAAAAGAGGAGATTGGTTTTGCTTTAGGATTCTATGAGATAAAATCCTAGTCAACTAAAAGTCCTCCTTCCCTTCATGCCACCAACTCCCTTATTTCTCTCTCTCTCTATCACATTTTTTTTGGGTTTATTTGCATCCTCCCTTGCTGGTTCATGGCAGAAAAAAAAAGGTTGGGCGACCAAGAGTTGGGTGCCCCAACAACTTCCCTTGTTTGGTCCTTCCTAGTCTAGGTTTTTGACCTAACTTAGACTCTGCATATCACTTTATTTAAAAAGAATTCTTTGTTAAAATTTTCATAGATTATAGATATTTGAGAGATCTCTTTTTTGTAGAAAAATTCTTCTGTGTCGTGGAGATATTAAAAATATAAATCAGGGTGTCTAGAAAAAGAACAAAGAAGAAGAAGAGGATCTTCTTCTAGGATTTTTGTTCCAAATCTCTTCCTCCCTTTTTATGAGCTTTTGAGAGGTGTCTCAACATCACAAATCTTCTTTTTTTCTTCTGGTATTTTGGAGTATCTATGTTTCTAAGAAAGAAGCATCAGATCGACCATCGAAGAGAGATCAGCACAGTGCTAGCATACTGTACTGATTTCCTGTATCAGGATCTCTAATCATGTTCATGGACTCATGTGAATGACTCCTAGAGGCCGAATGCATGTGTGTCTTATGACTTCATCCTCAAGCTCGGATCAGCAAGTTAGAATGTCTAACTTGCTCAGGTAATAGATCCAATCTGTTATTTTATAGCTGCATTAGATGTAGTATAGATCTAGGTTGATATGATCAACCTTTTCTTTCTTATTTAATTTTTTAATTTTTGATTTAAATATCGTGCAATTAATCATATAATAAGATCTTAGATTTAGGATATTTTAGATTAATTTTGATTGATTTTAATCTTTCGCTGCCTGATCTTGAAAAAGTTTCAAGATCTAGTCCTGAAATTCTAGATTTGGTTCCTTCACTAGATGCCATCATCAACTTTTGCTCTTCTTCATATTTCTGGATTAACATCCAGGTTCGTACAAGAGATCGAATCTACAACTATGATTTTGAGCACCTATAGGTATAATAATTGGTATCAAAGCAGTATCAATTGTTTCAATACCTGGTATCAGAGCTCGATTGAGCGTGGAGGAAGAAGATCAAGTTTCAGTAGAGATCAGTAGCCAGATTCAAATCTAAGGTTTTCTCTAGGCTTCATGAAAAAGAAAGAGGTCTAAGGGCTACTGTCCATCATCCTTAGTCAAAATTCTTTTTAGATCTACCTATTGGCTATTTTTGATTCGATTTGATCATGGAGAATAGTGGGTTGAAGGTAGGATTTGAGAAGTTTGATGAAAAGATAGTTTCATGATATAAAAGATTAGGATGGTGGATCTGCTGATTCAGATGAAGGTAGATTCGATCTTGGAGGATAGGCCAGAGGGGATGACAGACAAAAAGTGGAAGTACTTGGAGAAAAGGGCATGTGCCATGATTAGAACTTTTTTGAAAGATGAGGTGCTATATTGTATGTTGGAGGGGAAGACACCCAAGGATTTGTGGTCGAGATTACATCAGTTGTACCTAGGAAAGAACATGTGCAATAAGTTGATACTGAAGAAGCAACTGTATGGCCTTTGAATGCAAGAGGGTGAGGATGTTGTGGGACATATTCGATGATTCGATCAGATGAGCATGGACTTGCTCAACATTAGGATGAAGCTCGAAGAGGAGGACAAGAGTTTATTGCTGCTATGTTCACTATTCTGAAGCTTCGATCCATTGGTAACTACACTACTATACGGTAATAAGATACTCGTATATGAGGAAATTGTATCAGTGCTAAGATTCAATGAGCAGCGAGAATAGATGACAAGAGGGTCTGTGGTTTCAAAGAGGCCAAGAAAAGAGAAGAAGAAGGATGATCAAAGGGACAGCAAAGGATCCAACAAGTACTTCAAGTATGGTGAAGTAGGGCACTTCAAGTGGGAGTGTCCACTTTGAAAGAAGTGCAAGAGAGGAGAAAAGTTGGATTCCATCATTTTAATTGCTGAAAGTGAAGAGTCGGATGAGCTCTTGATGGTTTTAGATGAGCCTACAGGATGCAGTGTATTCCAAACAATTTTGGAAGGATCCATAGAATGCGGAGGATCCGAAGAAGCAGTGACTGTGGTCGAGGTGCAGCGACAAGCTCAGCAGTGCAGCATTGAGTGGTTAGCCTCGGATGACTCAATTATAGAGTTAGCTTCTATAGCATTAGGGGGACTTCGATTTTTGGTGGAGTACCGGATAGAGGCTTCATAACTAGAGAGAGTTATGACACAAGTTTAGAGCGAAGGAGTGCAGGAGGACCAATATCCTAGCATCAATGCTAGAGATGCATAGTTTCAGGTAGAGCAGCACATGCGAAAGGATAGACAAAGTTCTAAGGAGACCATATCAGAGTATGCAGCGGGTGCCGGCATAGGATTGCTATAGATTCTCCATAAAAATCTAGAATAAATGATGCAGCTGTCAAGCAGAAGGGTGTCTATAATTTCTAGGGTGGTGCATAGGAGCAAGCCAAAGTCTTCAGTGGTGGAGGTGGTCATACCAAAGGCCTCAAAGAAAGTTCAGTAGCTGAAGAAAGATGGCAGTGCTAAGGTATGCATGAGTAGCGATCAAGGCATGCATCGACAGTGGGATCGTGCAGGAAAACATTGCTAGGTGTACCTAGACTTGGGCACACCAAGATGGAGATTGTAGGATTTGGTGTGGTGCTCCCAAGTCTTGGAGGGCCATAGGAGGAGCTAGGATGTTGGCTCCAAGAGTCTAAGTTAGGTATGAGTCCTAGGACTAGGACTGGAGTTGTCCTAGGATAAAGGCGGCATGTATCCCTGCATGGGCTCGAGGTTCAGGTGTAAGGACCTTGAGGGGCTTGGTTGGTGCTCCAAAGATCTGAAACATAAGGTAGAGCAAAGGACCAAGGCCAGGAGAAGAATTAGCCAAGACAAGGGATTGACATACGAGCTGGCTGGCTCAGATACACAGTTGAGCCGGCTCGGGCTGAGACCGAGCTGGCTTGGGGCATAGTTGAGCTGGCTGTCTCAAGCAAATAGAAGATAAGGTTCGAATAAGATACAGTCGAGCTAACTTGGCTACTAATAGAGTCAGCTCGATGGTGGCGTACAGAATTGGATGGGTTTTCTATTTGGTCTCAGATTGGATTAATTCAAGAGGTCTTAGGGCCTGGTCCTATAAGATCTTGAGGGAGCTAACTCATGTATGGATCGGATTTAGATCCAAGGGATGAGAGTATGGGAGACATGGGTGTACATGGGCTTGGTAAGTACTTTCATGTATTGGATTAGCCTAGGAGAGTTTTTCAACTGGAGTTTGGATTTATTAGGGTTCATGTGGTATAGTAGAAATCCTAGGATATATAATCCAGGCATTGTAACCTTTGTAGGTAGAGTGGAATCAATATATAACTTTTCTCCCTAACTCTTTTCTTTCTTTTCTCTCTAGTTCCAATGCCAAGCCTTAGGTGTCGTCATCAACTTTTGCTCTTCTTCATATTTTTAAATTAACACCCAGGTTCACATAAGAGATCAGATCTACGACTATGGTTTCGAGTAGCCGTATGCATAAAAATTGGTATCAAAATAATATCAATTATTCCAATATTTCTCTCTCTAGAATACCATCTAGGGGCACGTGCTTCAAGAGAAAAAATAAGGGGTACACACCCCTCTCCATTCTTTCTTATGCATGACCAAGTCAATGGTGGGGGTGCCAAATCTTAGCACCCCTTTATTTTTAACCTTTCCATCTAAGAGCAGGACAAGGCCTGATCTGACTAGGACAAGATCTAGTTAGTTCAGGACAAAGCCATACAGGGTTCCTGGATGAGTCAAATCCAATTTGACTTAGTCCAAACCAATCAGAAAATTCAATAAATGAGAAAGTTAGGTCCAATTATGTACTAGCATGATTTTCTTATACCTAATTGGATCTAATCTAAATCAATTGGACCACTTGAGTCCAATCAATAACATTTAGATCAAAATCTTTGTTTATGTGATCCAATAGGTTCAATTCTATATGGCAATGGTACATGTCGAAATCTCCATTATCGACATTATCAAAATACCTTTTGATGGACCAAAACTCTTTTTGATTCATCCAGTTAGAATTATCGATCATCAAGATAATTCTAATTGATCTTAAAATCTATCAGTGACACCTAGTAGTATATGGTGGCAATCTATTAGAACTAAATATGAACCTCTTGGTGCAGCTATCACGTGATTGGATTCTTCTATCATGAGTCCCAATGGAATTAAGTTAAGGTTGACTCGTCAAACCCAATCCTTGTCATATAATTGAATCAATCGATTCGAGTCTAATGTGAAACCCTAATAGAAACTCATTTTTATTATTTCATACTACCATGGCCATGAGCTTTAGGACTCGATCTCATGATCATCATAGGACTACTATTCTACTGAGGTTGATAGATCCCATCTTAGTATGATCTAATTCCTACGATGAATATGCTATAGCCAACATATACCTCAGAAATTCTAAATGGCTAGAAAATTGAGTTATGGTATAGTTGAACTATAGTAGTCTCATGGTAAACTGCTAATGCATCTCGGATCAAAGAACCAGATATACAACTGCAGCATTGAGCAAGTCATCGACGAGAAGATAGACTCTTTTATGACAGCTCGAAGTTGGTCATGCTCAGTATTCTTGTTCTCAATAAGAACCTATACTCTCACTCCAGTGTCTTTAAATCATAGATTTAAGACTCATCTATTCTAAAAAAGTGATCATATACTAATCTTTCAGATTGATCACCATCCTCATGATGATCCTATGATCGAGAGCAATTTATGAGTTAATTATGATAATATATATCTTAAATTTTTAACTATTAAGAATATATATCATCACATCCGTTAATCCAATGGATGTATCATAGATACTTAATACATAAATATAATAGAAAAAAATCTAATTTTATTAATAATAAATCAAAATTATAAATATGCCCTTGAAAGTATTACAAGTATCAGCCAATTTGGCTTCTAAGGCATATATCTAACAGACCTAAGGTTAGAATTAAAGAATGGACCTAAAAAGAGTAGTTGATCAAATCTAACCAAATGTTGAATTAGATTAGGTTAAGGACACTCTAGATCAAATACAATAGTTATAGTAGGTCAAGTCCATATCATTAATTAGACCAAATGGATCTTGATGGTACCTAAGTGGTCAAGCCCAGATTGTTAGGTGGACCCAATCGAAACTAATTAACCAGTTGGCATCCAAGATAAGTTTGGCAGTTTCGATCGGTGCTCTTTAATTGGGAGCTACGTGCATAGATAGAGTCAATGAAGACTTAATGGCATATCCTTCTCACCGATCTTACTAACCTAACCATCTTGATGAAATTATGTGTTAATTAGATTATTTGATAATTCGAGCTAATCCATGTCAATTAGGTAAATCAGTATGATTGATTTAGATGCCCCTAGACTAAGTTATCACTGATCTTCTTTGTTCTGACTTGGTGAAATTAGTGGGAGGATCATGATTAACTAGTCTATCTCTTCTTTTCTCTTAAAATTGTTAATCAGATCCTCTAAATTATTAGATCCTTAAAAATAAAATAGTTATGGTAATAATTGGATCATAGCCTTCCACTAAGTTGTGCAATATCGGGTCTATTAGTCTGATAATCATTAGAGACCCCAAGGCCTGGTGCTTATTAGCTATTGAAATTATAATTTATAATATGATAATTCAGTTGTATCCCTTTGATAGGTGGTTAAGTTGGCCGACCAAAGTCGAGTCTAATCATTCATCGGTTAGATGCACTGATTATAGTCATATTAATGGTTGGACCTAACCGAACTTTTCAGTGGAGGCCAAAGCCTACTGAAAAGAAACTTGGGGCAAAATTAATTACTAAAAATTATTTAGAGAAATAATTGATTAAGAACCTTAATAAATACTTAAATTAATATATTTAGAACACCCCAAACATCATTAATTGAGTTTTATTAGTTTGAATTTGATACTTTCTTATCTATTTTGCAGGTTAATAGAAGATTGGATTTAATTAGACTCAATTGGGTCTAATCTGGCTTGAACCTAAGCACATCCAAGAGTTAGAGAGGAGACCCAAGGGTTCACATCAAAGGGCCACAACCAATGGTGGAGATCTAAGCACCAAAGATAAAGATCCAAGGTAAAGTGAAATCAATGGTTGAGAGAAATCAAGGAAGATCTAAAGGTCATCAATTGTTGGAAGACTCTCAGTCAGATTCAAGATGAAATCAAAGGCTACTAACCACCAAAGCAAGAATCCAAAAGCTCTCATTGATGGTGCCAAGAGGGAAGCAGAAATGCTAGAAAATCATGAAGATACCAAGGTGTGAACACAGCTCAAACATCAAGGGTCAAGATTAAAAGATCATCTTTCTCATGGATTATAGTGTGAACATAGCTAATTAATCAATAGAGGAAAATCAACCAACCAAGCATCCAAGGGCTCTTATTAGAGGCACCAAAAGGAGTGCTTTTATGGAATATTTGATGAATAATTGAAGAAGAAATCAGATTGAGCAAAGGAGGAAAATTATTAGTTAAGCAAATATGGAAAGTAATTAAGGGAGGAACCAATGGAGGAGATCTTTTGCCCTAAATCCTAAGGCTATTATTCCTTGCATCCATCCCCCTTAAATCCTAGTCTCCACTCTATAAAAACCCTCTTTTGGCCAGCCAAAACAAAATGAAGAAGCCTTCCCCACGTCCAAAATTTCCATAGCTTAGGTTCTACACCACAGCCCTTCTGCACGCTAACCTTATCTTCCTAGATTTTTAGCCAGCCATAGACAAAACATTTATTCATGAAACTTTGCCATCTCAAACCGCTATTAGTTCCTACAAACCATAAAAATTTCACATCCAAAAGCCTCCAAAAAGTCCGCCAAATCTTTCTCCCTTTCCGACCCGATAGACTATAGTCTAAAAATTCCAGCAACCCTCTTCCATCTTCCAACTTCATTCAAACACACTTTCCTTAGCCTATTCTCCACCAAATCTCCTCCTCTTGCTGCTGAAGTCTTCTCCAAGTCTGAGAAAAGGAATCTCCAAAGTTTAGGATGAAGATCATGGTGAAAAATCTTTCGATGGCCGACTAGACATTCCATTCTTAGGGTCCACTATAACTTTGTTTTAACAGTTTGATCTTATTGATATATCTTTTATATTTCTTTCTTTCATTATGCAATAAAGATCTAAATTTTTTGATTTATAATTATTTTCTTTATCTATATTTTTAATCTAAAATAGTCTACACTCTTGGGACGATCCATGATCTATCGGTATGGATCATACTCTTAGGATAGATTATATTTAGGTAAAACTTTTTTTCTTATATCTAATTCAATTTAGACTAGTCCATAGCTTTAAGAGACGGGCCATAATCTATGGGTATAGGTCTTACTCTATAAGATATGCTATATCTTTATTGGTTGGATACCTAAGCAAAGGTAGATGAAAGAAGGATACAAACTATCTAGCAAAGAGCAGTAAGGCCCTGAGAGATCTATCTCCATATCCACAACCAACTTTTAGTTGCTTTTCATTATTTACTTGCTAGTAATCTAAATAGTTCCTTGCTTGATCTTTATTTTACTCTTAATATATGAAATAAAATGTATCAAACATAACTACGTGATCCTAGTGAAAACAATCTCGACTCATCCTAACTATAGTAGTGAGTAGAGTTTATTTTTGACCACCTATGATAGCGATCAAATTTTACCGCCGTTACTGAAGATTGTATTTTAGTTGCTTTGATTCTTAAAAATAATAATAATAATAATTTAAAAAATTATTGCCTTATTTTCATTGCAAATTTACTACTATTTACTCTTTTTAAATTTTTATCTTATATTGCTTTTCATATATGGTAGATTTACTGCTTTCTAGCTAGATTACTTTGAAAAATTTTTTTGCTCCCTATAGCCTTCTGATTTACTACTTTTATAACTTAGAATAATTTATTGCTCGAAAAGTAAATTTGATTTCTTGCCTTATTTGTAGGTTACCTAGTTGTCTTTTAATCTTAAGATAATTTACTTTTCATTTAGTTAGATTTTCAAAATCCTCAAATCTAATTAACTAATTTAAAATTTTTCTCTTATTCCTTCTTGCTTAAAAATAACATAACATAAAAAGAAAAAAAAAGACACCACATAATACTTAACTAAACTAGAGGAACTAATTAAAACTTAAAAGCTTCTTACTTGTATTGGACATCCTTTCTTTTTGCATTGCATAGTTCCATAAAACATCTTAAGGGCATAACCCATAAATAACATAAGGTGGAGATTTCATCACCCTCTCTTGACCCATAAACCATCATCCTACATTTGCATTGACCAAAGTCTTTTAAATTAAAATTAATTAGACATTGGTCCTAGAAATTTCAAGCACAATAGGACAAGAAGCCTTAGAGTTGGATTGGGTTTGGATTGGTTAATTGCTCGGTGTCTAAGGCAAGTGGTTTAAGAAAGTGGTTTTCAATTGATTCCATTGTCTGACCTAGCCAACTCATTTGGTGTCTAAGAGAAGCAACAAGCAAAGAACCTTCCATATCTTACACTTACTTGGCCGGGTCAGTTAGTCATTCTTGGACTTGGAGTGCTTAAAGTCAGTCTTGGAACCTAGGAGCTATCTAGATCTAGGTTAACCCTAGGGGAGAGAGTCCATGCTTGTTTGACTTGATTGTAATTAATATCAAACTCTGATTAAATTCTCTTCTTTCTTTTCTTAGCTTTAGGATTTCTTAGGTTCTCTTCTTTAGAACTCTTTTCTCTCTTTCTTTCCCTCTTCTCCCCTTCTCTTAAAAAAAAAAATGAACAAAGGTTTGTTCTAAATTATAACTGTAAGGGTGTATGCTTGGTCATAGGTCATTACAACCTAAAATCCAACCTTTAGACCCTGAAAGAGAATGAACCATCAGAACTATCCAAGCTAGAATCATAGATCGCAATCGTGAGACTGATCCACCATGCCAATTGAGAGAGTACTTCACTCCTTCATCATTTACCTACTCTCCGTGTATACAAATACCTCCTATAGAAGCAGCTCAATATGAGATTAAGTCCAACATCATTCAAATGTTACCATCTACGGACTTAGTAATGAGGACCCGTACAAATATCTGGGTGAATTTTTTGAGATATGTTCTACCATCAAAATTCAAAATATCTCTGATGAAGTCCTTAGGTTGAAATTATTTCCATTTTCACTTAAAGATAAGGCTAAATATTGGTTACATTTATTAGATTCTATGACTATTTCAACTTGGGACCAATTATAAAAAGAATTTCTCAAAAAATATTTTTCAATTGGAAAAACAAACCAAATTAGAAAAGCCATAACTAGTTTTTCCTAATTAAGAAAGATGTTCCATGAATCTTGGGAAAGGCTTAATGACCTCATCCGCAAGTGTTCACACCATGCCATACCCAAATGGTAATTAGTCTAGTGCTTTTATGATGGATTATCAGAAAAATATAGATAAATGGTTGATTCTTTCTATGGTGGGATATTCATGCTTAAAAGCGAGCAGGAGGCTTGGCAGTTATTTAAGACCCTGAGCAAAAATTCTTTATATTATATGTCTGCCATGTCTAGAGAAGCTCCCAGGTTAGGACCCAAAAGAGGTGGAATGTATGAGGTAAGCCACTCCGTAGATATCCACAGCAAGATGGATGCACTTTTTCAAAAGCTCGATCGACTACTGCAAGTTGATTATACCTCTTCCCCATCTGTACAGTCATAAGATATTTATATAATCTGCTCGAGTCCTACTCATACTATTGATGATTGCCCACCAAGTCCAAACTCATATTGTTCCTAGACCAGAAAATGATCCATACTCCAACAGTATAATCTAGGCTGAAGGAATCATCCAAACTTCTCTTGGAAACCATAACCTATGAGCAACCAAACTCTCCATAGACCTAATTACCAGGGGATGCAGTTCAAGAACACATCATACCCTCAGTATCAGGATGCCCCTTAATCTTCTCCTAGCAACTCTAGTTTTAATTTTGAGAAAATCGTTCTACAAGCTTTAGCAAGGATAGAAACCCACTCCCAGACTCTTCATTCTCACACACAATCGATAGCAAAGCTAAAGATCCAAATAGGTCAATTAGCTACCACCTTCAGTAAGAGGGACGAAGAAAAACTATCCAGTCAACTCGAGATTAATCCTAGAGGTCAACATAGGGTCGAGAATTTTAATGCCCATGAAATTTTTTTCGAACAAGCCAAATCTATTATGACCCTCAAGAATGGTAAGATCATAGAACAACCTGGTGAAATTGAAAAGATCAAAACTAATAAAAAATTGACTGAGTCTGAACCAACCAAAAAGAAGAAGGATCTTAGGGCAAGGGATGAACCAATATCTATAGCATCACCTAAATTATCCAAAGCTCCATTCTCGAGTGCATTAGAATCTTCTATGCCATTTAACAAGAAGGATAAATTTGATGAAATGTTAGAGCTATTTATATAAGTTCAAATCAATCTCCTCCTTCTTGATGCAATAAAGCATGTCCCAGCCTATGCTAAGTTCTTGAAAGATTTGCGCACACAAAAATAAAAATCTAGAATACAAATTCCAAAAAAAGTCTGTCTTATTGAACAAGCTAGTTCTGTCTTCCGACATGCTACCCTTACTAAACTTAAGGATCTAGGTGCTCCTATCATCTTTTGTGTCATAGAGAACCTACACATTGAGAAAGCTTCGTTAGATCTAGGGGCCGGTGTGAATATTCTACCTAGTTTAATATACGACCTTTTTGGATTTAGTGAGTTAAAATCCACTTCGATAATCTTATAGTTAGCTGATAGATTCATTAAGGCACCATATGGGATATTCGAGGATATTTTAGTCAAGATCGATGAATTTTACTTTTTACTTGACTTTTTGATTTTGGAGATAAAGCACTTTGGCAATCAAAGGTAGATTTCCATAATTTTAGGATGATCCTAAAGGGAAATCCTGATTTCCTAGATCAGGTTCGTTCAAATCTGATCGGATCGAGAGATATATTTCAAAAATTTTTCTCTTTGATCTAGATTAGATCTGAGATATTTTAGATCTAATCTTTATTATTTTAATAATTAAAATAAATTTAGATAAATTAAATTAAATTTAATTTATCTTAACGTAGGGTAATCCTATTACCCATTGATGATCCTATAAGCAGCGAAAGGTTCTGGATCTAGCCACGCTAGTGCCTGGAGGTATCCACTCGAGCTGGATTTGGAGATCCTCTTCTTCTCTATCATGTCTCCAAAAATTATATCTAAATTTGATTTGGAGGATCTTCAAAATACCTTTCGAAGATCAGCAGTTGTCCTTTGCAGTAGCGCAGCCTTCTAGCTTTCTGTCGCCTTTCTCTCATCTAGATTGCACCAACTTGGATGCTAAACTACTTTGGACATGGAGAGGAGAGAGAGAAGATGGTCTTGGCATGGAGGAGGAGGAGAGAGACAGCCTTGGGGCATGGAGAATTGTATATTGTTCTTTGAGTTGGGCGTAGGGTCTGAGAGAGATCACTTATAATATCACTTCTAGGCGGCATAATTAATAATTTTGACTAAAATCAATAAAAAGTGTTATTTCTATCACATATGTGTATTTATGTCTTATGATAACATTCCTTGAGTTAATGATAAGATAATGTTATATTTCCAAGAGTTAAAAATTTAGAGACATGTAATAATCATTATTAACTCATAAATGCTGCCGCCATAGGATCATCATACAGGATCGGTGATTGATTCGAAAAAGATTGTATTACAAATCGCTTCTCTTTAGTAGATGAGTTTTTGAGTCTATGGTATGGAGACATCTACAGCGAGAGTTTTAAGTACTCGTTCAGAGAAATGAGGCTGAGCAGACCACCTCGCAGTAGTCATTAGAAAGTCTACATTCTCGTCAATGATGACGTCGATGCTGTAGTGGTGTGGTCCGGTTCTTTGATCAGGTATATCGATAGTTCACCTTGAGGTGGTGTTATAGTTTGAACTAACCACTAACTTGGTCTCCTAGCCATTATGGAATACCTGAGGTGTATGTTGGTCATATTAGCATGCTCATTGTAGGAACTGATTGCATCAAGAGAATCTATCTACCCTCGGTGGGTAGAGGAGTAGTACTAGATGATCATGAGATCCAAGTCCAGAAGCCCATGGGCAATGGAGAGTGAAATAATAGAAAGAGTTTGTTGTTTTGGTAGAGTGTTCGTTGGCACATTTGGTTGTGGAGGCTTGAATCGAATGATTACATCAATATGACAGAAACTTAGGGTCTGACGAGTTCACCTTAACCCTAATATGATGGGGCTCAATGATAGAAGAACTTAATCACACAGGTAGCTTGCACAAGAGGTTCGCATCTGCCCTGATGGGTTGCCACATATACTTTTAGTGTCACTGATGGTTTTGGACAATTAGAATGATTAAGCATGATCGATCATTCTGCTATTCGATATACAGAAGAGTTCTGATCCCAGTCGAAAGGAGTTTCGATGATGTCGCGTGAATAGATGATCATGATATATCCCGATTATCATATAGAACTAAACCTAATTTGGATTCATATACAAACAAGGGTTTGAATTTGGTGCTCATCAATTAAATTACATCCAGTTCAATTGATCTGAATAAGATTCATTAGGTTCAAGAAAATCATGCTAAACACTTGATCTGAACCTGAACGTTCTTATTCTTACTAATATAAATAGTTCTGCCTAACTGAGCCAAAGGAGTTGTGTGCTCATGAGTTCAAGGCCTTCCCTTGTCTGATGGAGCCTATCCATGTTAGAAAAAGGATTGTGCTTATTTTGTAAGATAATACCTGCCATTTTTGGTCACTCTGCTATTGTCTCATCTTTGACTCTTGGTCAAAAGTTGACCTCTGGACTGGTCAAATGTTGACCATTGATAACTTTGACTTCTATCCATGTGTCACGCACAGCTATTGAGAGCTGGTGAGCTTGTTTCTCCCTATCAGCAAACATAGCAAGGAGAGGGTGCATGCCACCCTTGCGTGTGCCAAGTCAGAGGCGCCCAGGAGTCCCTATTGGGTAGGACTCCATCTCCTTTTTGGGATTCTGAATTGGATTCTCCTATAGAACCAAGTTTGACTAGTCTTAGGCACCATCTATAGGATGAACCCAGGGGACTCGATTCCCACCAATCAGATTTATGATCTGAGTTCACAAAGGGTTATGATGGTTGGGAAGTAAGAGGAGTGGATCACGCATTAGTCTATAAATAAGACCCTGCGCACAACTCAAAAGAGCAATATACATTTCCATGCCCCAATGCTGCCTCTCTCCTCCTCTTCCAGCTAAGACCAATCTTCTCTCTCTCTCTCCATGCTCAATGTAGTTGAATCCGTTGGTGCAATCCAGATAAGAGAAAAGGCGATAAGAAAAGCTAGAAGGCTGCGCTGCTGCAGAAGGACAGAATGCTTCGATCTCAAAAAGATATTTGAAGATCCTCCAAAATCAAGATTTCAAATGTTGATTTTTAAAGATGTGATGAGGAAGCATAGGAATCTCTTAGATCCAGCCCAAGTGGATACCAGTAGAGGCTAGGCGAACTGCAAAGGCTAGATTCAGAACCTTTCCGCTGCTTACAGGATACATCAATGGGTAATAGGCATTATCCTACATTAAGATAAATTTAAATTTGAATTTGATTTATCTAAATTTTTATTTTAAATATTAAAAATAATAAAGATTAAGATTTGAAACAACCTTAGATCTAATTCTTAGATCAAAGAAAATTTTTTTTGAAATATATCCCTCTCGATTCAATCAGATCTGAATGAACCTAGTCCTGGAAAATCAGGATTTCTCTTCAGCTGGTATAATCCACGAATGAAGTTCAGAAGTGTTTAACATTTTAAATTTTAAATTTCATTTTAACTTAGAAAATAAGTGATTTTAGATGTCACATAAGATGTGATAGTATCTAATTAAAAAAAATTAAAATTAAAATGATTTAAAGATCTAAATTAGAAAATATGCATGACTAGTTCTAAAATAGAATAGTTCTATAGAATTAGTCTTGCATGTTTATTAATTTAATTTGGATTAAATTATATTTTAGATTCTATTTATTTACTATTTTTTTATATTATAATTATCTATCAATAATATCTAAAAAATAAGTAAATATAAAAAAAATCCTAAGTTTTTAAATATCATATGGAGATATGATTGGATGCATGTCTAAACTAGTTGTAGAAAGTTCTTATAGTTTTCTAGATTAGAGTTTATTTTTTTAAAAATATCCTAAAATTTTAAATCTACATTTTTTTAGATTATTATGACCAAGATTTAGATCTGAAATATATGCGATGATTCGATACCCATGAGATGTATGCAAAATATGCCATGATTAGATCTAATTTGTTATGTAGATGTATGTTATAATCTAAAACTCTTTGTAGTATTCACATGTCTTGATTAGGCGTTTCTCTTGGCCATCCAAAATCATAAGAAAAGAGGGTTTTAAAGGCCTCTCCTTCCCATTCGATGGGGTGTTCTTATGGAATGTAGGGTGCTATGCATTCATCTTTAATCAGAAACTCAAATTTACTTTCTGTAAAACCCTAGATCCTGAAATCCTAGGATTTATTGTGCATATTTTTGTTTTATGAACCTACTTAATTAGAATTAGACTTGAAATATTAATTAGGTCTAAAATTGAGAATTTTAGAATCTATGACATATTCATAAATATTTAGTTTGGGCTTGGAAAGCTCAATTAGATCTAAGCGGTTGATTCAAACAACTCAAGAGTTGGTTAGATGGGAATCAATAGTTGCTTAAATTGATCAGCCTAATTGGATTAAGTCTGGATCAAGATCGAGTCACATCAGCAAGACCTAATTAGGCTCAGAGTTGAGTTGGATTGGTGGGCTCAACTCCAACCTTGATTCTGGACTCAACAATTTGGTGTCTAAGGTAAGTTTTGGACACAGTACGATCGACTGATTTTAATTGGAGCTTATCGATCTGAAATGCATTTTTGTATGCAGTTAATGGCATATCCTTCCACCGTATCTCAACTTAAACCCCTAGCCATATCTTATCTAACTCAGTTCTATATTTAGGTGGTCAATAACCGGCTAACCCGTGCCACTAAGGTTAGTCATAATTTTTATGAACTATAAAGTCTAGTTAAATGAGACCTGAATCAATTCTTCCTAGAAAAAAGATTAAGTCTAAAGGTCTTTCCACCATTGTAGATGTTGCGGCACCTTTTCTGGGGTTGATTGTTCTTTGGCTGGATAGCAGTGGCTCATGGTATGCATCAGAAAGATGCAACCATGTCTATTAGGCATTGAATGCTATGGGCTGGAAGGATGAGTTGGACTCAATTATTCTAAGTCGCGCGTGAAGAGACTCAACTATGGAACCATCTATGCAAATGGTGGGTCTGATTGTTAACTAAGGAGTTGAATTCAAATATTTTGGATATGGTGTAAGGATTCATGAATTAGAGATCAAAGTTTGGGTGCACCATGATTAGAGAATCATTGAAAAGTAGTGTTCACTCATTGGCTTAATCTATCACTAATAACTGTCAGGTGAGGTGATTTGAGTTCAGTTGGTGAGACCAACAACCACCCACTAGAAATCATTAATCATGAAGATTTTGCATCTTCTACAGGAGGGAGTGTAGGGATCCAAAAAAATAGTGGGGCTAATTTTGTTTAAAAATAAAATCTCTAAATAAATCTGTCAAGTCATATAATTACAGTAATCTTAACTTTGAATCTTTGACTCTTTCTACGGAAAAATGTCTACATCCAACCCATTAGCAACGTACCTGGACACACATAGATGATTGACCCAATATAGATTGGCTAGAAAACTATAAAATCATTTGGGTTCCAAAAGTTAACAACATTGTATTGGACCAAGAATCTCCCCTTAACCAGTCCGTCGAATCCACTGAACAGAGAGCGTCTCTAAAATAAATAGATAGACGAGATAATCAGGCCAGAGTATTACAATTTGGGCTCGATGTCTGAATGAGCTCTCAGTGCCACATAAAGATATCGGTGACTGCTTGCCCAAAATGTGCTCTCCTTAGGAGATGTTTGGTGAACAAAGTCCCGCAAGCAAATATCAAGTCATGAAATTGACTTTTTTAAGAACAAGATGGAATGAATGGACAGTTAGATCCAAGATCATATCTGATGATGATCAAGGAACTTGGTAAGAGCTTGAGAAGCTCGGTTGAAGTTAGACTTGATCTGCAGAACGATGTTTATTCGGCAATACTTGACTGAGCAATATGGGGCAATTTCATCAATGAATTACACATTGCCATAACTTCAAAATTCCCTTAGCCGAATTACATGAACATTGCTGTCACCGCGAGCTTTCTATGAAAAGATTCTAAAGGGCTCAAGTCTGCTATGGAATGGACTTCTTCCACAAGAAAGTTTATGAGAAGAAAAAGAAGTCTGTGAAAAAGTGAAAGGTGGAAGAAGGAAAGAAGAAGAAGGAGAGCCATAAGATTGAAGCCGCTGCAAAAGGAAAGTGTTTCCATTTGCAACAGTAACGACCCATTGAAAGCGGCAACTGCCTACTTTACACTGGCCACCCTGAACAAGAGGAAGGTCCTTGGAGGTATGCCCTCGTTAATTGAGTCTTAACCTTAATGGTTTCTCTGCCATCCAAGTTGGGTGCCTTGACTCTGGTCTAGTGCTGCCCTGTGCACTCCATGCAGGATCTTGCAGGACTAGCAGGAAGCTGAGGATATGGAGACATGATCTTATGCAATCGGTAATGAAGCAAGAGTTGCGTGTAGTGGTGTGGGAGACAATACGTAGCTTGACCATTCGTGGATTACCGCATCTGGTTTTAGACTGGTAGTTTTGCGAAAGGACTTTTATTAATGTAGCGGCTCACGCAGCTAGCAGTTCGAATTGAATTTCTATTTATGCTTAGATTAGAGGCTAAACGTGATTACCTTCTTTAAACGACCATTGTATACATTCTTTAATTAACAAGAAATAAAATTGTAAATGGTTTCCTTATTAACCGGTCTTATCCACTACGTATTGATTATATCGTTCTAAACTATCCGAAAAAAACATGAATGCCAAAGTGACCTAGTGATAGTCCAAAATGATAAGTATCTATGGCACCCTGAGATTAGGTCAATACAAGTAGAAGAAAGGATCAACAAATTAGAGAAGAAAATGGGCTATTGATCCGTTTGACTTTCGAGTCATATCCAACTTGTGAATCTTATCTTCAGGCAAAATGGACTAACTCCCTTTTGTTGGACAATGGGAAAGGGCAATAGATCTTCTTGCCCTGTACGTACTGATGTGTGTGGCCATTTGAATGTACCAGCTCTAGACGGCAATTTTGCTCGACTTCATTATCTTTACCAATGATCTACTTAGGTATGAGGTAGTGTTAACTTAATGAGACACAAGTCTAAAGCTTTTGAAAGTTAAATGAATTCAGCATGAAGGTAGAAAAATAAACAAAAAAAAATCCATTAATGTTCTTCAATTAGACTCAAGGAGGTTAAATACCTTAGCTAGATATCCTAGATTATCTTAAGGAAAATGCATAGTCTCCTCAAATGGACTCCCAACCAGAAACCACCTCAACTCAACAGATTCAGAATGGAGAAATCGGACTCTATTGGATATGTCCAATCCATGATAAGTCTCAATAAACCATCCTAAACTTTTCTCTTAGGGAACATTCCATTGTTAACGTTCAAATTACTAACTGAATCGGATTTTCTTTAAAACCATTCCTACACATCGTTATGAGATATATGGGCACATAAAAGTAAGACCTACAGTCTGAGTCATCTCAAAATTTGGGGTTGTCTGGCTCATGTTCAAAAAGACAACAAGCGGACAATTTAGAGTTTATAGTCCTATCAACAGGCTTTGATTCATGGATATCCTAAAGAGTCATTTGGATACTACTTTTACATTCTAGAAGACCATAATGTGATCAGTGTCGGACATTGCATCTTTCTTGAAAATAGTTATTCAAGACAAGCGGCATTGGAAAGTAGATTAACTGATGAATAAGTCTCACAAGTACACAATGAGCTAAGGAACCAAATAGGAAACCAAAATCAAAGGTTGAGCCCAATAAGATACTACCTCCTCTCACACTCGTAAGATTCGAAAAAAAAGTATTCTCCATCTCTTCTGAAAGATACTTAGGATTATTCAGAGAAAGTAGAAGGAAATGTTCATCGTAGGTAATGGTGCTCATGGTGATGATTCCCAAAACCTACAATAGATGATATAGATATCGACTTTGAAAAATAGCTAGAGGCAATGCAGTCAAAATTGACTCGATGACTTGAAACCAAGTCTGGACACTTGGTAGTATCCACCAAAAAGTTAGTACCTATTGGGTGTAAATGGATATTCAAGAGAAAGATTGATGCAGATGGGAATGTGGAGACATTCAAGGCTAGACTAGTGGCAAAGGTTATAGTCAACGCGAAGGCATTGACTATCAGGATATCTTTTTCTCTAGTGGCTATGCTAAAATCCATCACACATTGCTTGCAGTTGTAGCCTATTTCGATTAGATAATTGGCAAATGGATGTGGAAATGATGTTCTTGAATGCGATATCTTATAGGAAGAATCTATATTGAAATAGTAGATAGGTTTCACATCAACAATGATACTGATTACATGGTTTGCAAGCTGCAAAGGTCCATATATAGACTTAAGCAACATCTTGAGCAAGAACACTCATTTCAAATGCATATGGACAAAAATGTTGGTTTCATCAAAAATGAAGAGGTGTGTCCTTCAAAAAGTATAATGGGAGCGCTATTGTCTTCCCTCGTATTGTACGTGGATGACATCCTCCTTATTGGGAATGATATTCCCATGCTGACCGACAGTCAAAATATGGTTTGTCCAAGGAATTCTCCATGAATGACCTAGGTGAGCATCCTTTATTCTAGGAATTAAGGTCTATAGAGATAGACCGAAATAGATGCCAGGACTTTAATAGAAGATGTACATAGAAAAGTACTAAAGAGATTTAGTATGGAAAACTCTAAGAGGGGATTAATACCCTTCAGACATGGTCTTTCAATTCCTTCCAAGAAGATGTGTCCTAGCACACTTGCGAAATAGAATGCCATGAGCAAGATCCCTTTATGCTTTCTGCAATAGGGAGACCTCATGTATGCCATACTATGTACACACCTGATATAGGCCCATTGCTGTGAGTCGTTCACAGAAGTAGATATCAGTCAAATCTAGGTGAAGAATAACTGAACTTTTAATGTTCGAAATGTATCCTTAAGTACTTAAGAAGAACTAAGGATATGATGTTGGTCTTTGGTAATGGAGAACTCCATGTCTAGAGATACACAAACTCGGATTTTATGTCCGATGTAGCTGATCGAAAGTTGACATCTGGAAGTCTATTTGTGTGTAATGGTGGTGCTGTCAACTGAAAGAGTTTCAAGCAAACCATGATAGCAGATTCCATCATGGAAGCAGAATATATCGCTGCATCAGAGGCTATGAATGAAGCATTTTGGTATAAAAAGTTTGCTGCAGAAATCGGAGTAATGCCATCAGATGCCATTCCCCTTTACTGCGACAATAATGGCGCCATAGCCCTTGCTAAGGAGCCGAGGTCTCAATAAAAATCCAATCACATTGAGCGGCGATACCATCTCCGTGATTACCTTGAGAAGGGTTACGTTGAGGTCAAGAGAGTTGACTCCATAGATAATATGGTAGACCCGCTTACAAAGCCTTGGCTCAATGAAGATCGGAAGCCCACCTTGAGAAGATGGGACTTAGACTTATGCCAATTGGCTTAAGATAATGGGAGATTGTTAGATATATGTGCCCTAAAGCCAAATATGGCCTGACACCTTGTAATCACACTCTTAGGGCAAAACACTTGTAATTTTCGACTAAAATCAATAAATATCGGACTTACCTTTCTCTATCACATACTGTGTATTTTAGTGTCCTATCAGATATATCCTTTGAGTTAATGATAATTGATAATCTCATATTTTCAGCAGTTGAAAATTTAGATATGAATAATCATTGTAACTCATAAAACGCTTCCGACCATAGGATCATCACGAGGAAGGTGAACTCGATCCAGAAGGTTGGTGTTTAACAATCACTTCTCTTCTAGTTGTTAGTTTTGAGTCTATGGTGTGGAGACACCAGAGCGAGAGTAACGACCTCGTTAGAGACACGAGGCACTGAGCGTGAACCACCTCGAGTAGTCATTAGGAAGTCTACCTTCTGTCAATCGACTGACTCATGCTGTAGTGGTATCGTCCTGTTCTTTGTACGCTGAGGTGCATCGGTAGTTTCACCTTGAGGGTGTTATAGTTTGGACTACAACGAGATAACTTTGGATCTCCTAGCCATACGAATTACTGAAAGTGTATTTGCTATAGCATGCTCATATTATAGGAACTGGATTGGGCAATCAAGAATGGAATTATATACCTTCGGTGGTAAGAAACGAGTAGCCTAGATGATGATCATCGAGAATCAAGTCCAGAAGCCCATGGCCATGGCAGAGTGAAATAATAGAAAGAGTTTTCATTTTGGTTTCACATCGGACTTGAATTGAATAATTACATCATATGATAGAAACTAGGCGTTTTGACAAGTCACCTTAACCCTAATCTGATCGCGATTTCAAGATAGAAGAACTTAATCAATAGGTACTACACCAAAGAAGGTTCCGCATTCAGCTCTGATGGGGTTGCCACCATAATATTGCTAGTGTCATGGTGGATTTGGGAAGCAATTAAAGATTTAAATTGATTCGATAATTCATGCTGTTTGAATTAGAAAGAGTTCTGATCCATTCAAAAGGAGTTTTTGATGATAATCGAATTGATAGAGATCAAATGACATATCCATTCATATAGAACTGAATCTAACTAAGTCACACAAACAAAGTTGAAGTGGTGGATTATCCCAATTGAAACTAATCCATTCAATTGATCTGATATAAGATTCATTAAGGTTCAAGAAATCGTGCTAGCACTCGATGAAACCTAACGTTCTCTTTTACTACCTATAACATAGTTGTCTGACTGAGCAACAAGAAAGTTTTTGTGCTCAATCAGAGGCCTTCACTTGGTACTGACTGAAGCTGTCCAAGTCAGTAAAGAAGTTGTCCTTATTTTGTAAGATAAATATTGCCATTTAGTCACTACTATTTTCTTGTCCTTTGACTTTGGTCAAAGTTGACTTTTTGATTGTCACATTGACCATTGACATCTTGACTTCTTGTCTACGTGTCCATGCACCTATTGGAAAGACTGGTGGGGCTTTGTCCTCCACTCGGAACGCTGGCAAAGAGGAGGGCACACGCCACTCCTTGGCATGTGCCCAAGCTAGAGGCGCCTAAGAGTTCCTAATTGGATAGGGAACTGCCCATCTCTTTTTGAATTCTGATTAGACTTCTCCTAAGAACCAAAGTTTTGACTGATCTAGGTGCCATCTAAGGAATGAATCTAGTAGACTCTATTCCCACAATCAGTATTTAGATTGATTTCACCAAAGGATTGTGATTGGTTGGGAAGAAAGGAGTTGGATCACGCATTTAGTCTATCAAATAA
>QRFJ01005681.1:0-36071 GCA_006176705.1 Cocos nucifera
AGTGCCTGGCCTCTATCGATATCCACTCAGACTGGATTTGAAGATCCTCTTCTTCTCTATCATGTCTCCAAAAATTAGATCTAGATCTAATTTGGAGGATCTTCAAAACACCTTTTGAAGATCAGCAGTTATCCTTTGCAGCAGCGCAGCCTTCTAGCTTTCTGTCGCCTTTCTCTCATCTGGATTGCACCAACTTGGATCCCAAACGCCTTTGGGTGTGGAGAGGAGAGGGAGAAGATGGACTTGGCATGGAGGGGAGAGGAAAGGCAGCCTTGGGGCATGGGATTTTCAATTGATTTCAGATTTTCCTTGAGTTGGGCGCAGGGTCTTATTTATAGACTATGTGTGATCCAACTCCTCTTCTTCCCAACCAATCACAACCCTTTATAAAATCAGATCTAAATCTAATTGGTGGGAGTAGAGTCCCTTGGATTCCTCCTTAGATGGCACCTAAGACCAATCAAACTTAGTTCTTAGGAGAAGTCTAATCGGAATCCAAAAAGGAGATAGAGTTCCTATCCAACAGGAACTCCTGGGCACCTCCTGCTTGGGCACATGCCAAGGGTGGCGTGCGCCCTCCTCCTTGCTAGGTTCTGGCAGGGGGACAACCCCCCACCAGCTCTCTAATATGTGCGTGACATGTGGACAAAAGTCAAAGTATCAATGGTCAATATTTGACCAGTCAAAGGTCAACTTTTGACCAAAGTTAAAGGACGAGAAATGGCAGGTGACTAGAAATGGTAGGTATTATCTTACAAAATAAGACAACCCTTTTCTGATCTGAATAGACTTCAGTCAGACCAAGTGAAGGCCTCTGATCAAGCACAACATTTTTGGCTCGGTCAGGACAACTATTTATAATAGTAAAAGAAGAACGTTAGGTTCAATCGAGTCCTAGCATGATTTTCTTGAATCTAATTGAATCTCATTCAGATCAATTGAACTGGATCAATTCAATTGATGATCACCAGATTCAAACCCTAATTTATGTGACCCGATTAGATTTAGTTTTGTATGGTAATGGGATATGTCATGATCTCTATCATCGACATCATCGAAACTCCTTTCGATGGATCAGAACTCTTCTGATTCGAACAGCTAGAATGATCGATCATCTAAATCATTCTAATTGCTCCCAAAATCCACTAGTAACACCTAGCAGTATATGGTGGCAACCCATCAGAGCTGAATGTGAACCTCTTGGTGCAGCTACCTGTGTGATTAAGTTCTTCTATCTTGAGCCCCGATCAGATTAGGGTTAAGGTGAACTCGTCAAACCCTAGTCTCTATCATATGATGTAATCATTCGATTCAAGTCCGATGTGAAAATCTAAATAGAAACTCTTTCTATTATTTCACTCTGCCATGGCCATGGGCTTCTGGACTTGATTCTCATGATCATCATAGGGTTGCTCCTCTACCACCAAGATAGATAGATTCCATCTTGATGCAATCCAGTTCCTACAATGAACATGCTATAGCCAACATACACCTTAGGATTTTGAATGGCTAGGAGACCGAGTTATGGTGTAGTCAAACTATAACACCCTCAAGGTGAACTGTTGATGCACCTTAGGTCAAAGAACTAGACATATCACTACAGCATCGAGTCAGTCATTGACGAGAAGGTAGACTTCCTAATGACTACTCGAGGTGGTCACGCTCAGTGCCCTCGTTCTTTAACGAGTACCTGTACTCTCGCTCTGGTGTCTCCACACCATAGACTTAAGACTCATCTACTAAAGAGAAGCGATTGTACACCAACCTTCCAGATCAATCACCATCCTCATCATGATCCTATGGTCGGGAGCATTTTATGAGTTAATAATGATTATTCATGTCTTAAATTTTCAACTCTTAAAAATATAAATTATCATTATCATTAACTCAAAGGATGTATCACAGATACTAAATACATATATATGATAGAAAATAATCCATTTTATTGATAATAGTCAAAATTATAATTTTACCCTTAGAAGTGTATTACAAGTGTCAGCCAATTCTGACTTCTAGGGCACATATATCTAACAATGGATACTTTTTTCTTATGAAATATAAGTTTGAATCATTTGAAATGTTCAAATGATTTCATAATGAGGTAGAGAAATAAACTAAAAAGAGTATTAAAACTCTTCAGTCTGACCAAGAGGGTATCTCTCTTGTGAGTTTTTGACATACTTGGAAGAGAATGGGATTCTCTCCTAATAGATCCTTTTTGAAACACCATAATATAATGAGGTGTCTAAAAAGAGGAATCGAACACTATTGAACATGGTTCATTCCATGATAGGCTTTGCTAGTATGCTGATCTCTTTTTATGGATATATGCTTAATTCGGCTTGCTATGTACTTAATAGGGTTCCGAGTAAGTCTATAACTAAAATATCTTATGAAATTTAAATAAGACGTAAGCTAGTACTCTCACATCTTAGAATTTGGGAGTATCCAGCTTATGTCAAATATTTAATAATAGACAAGCTTGGACCTAGGTCTGACAAATATCTTTTTGTAGGGTACCCAAAAGAAACCAAAGGATATTATTTTTATCTTATTGATGAACAAAAGATGTTCGTTAGCCTTAAGATAATATTTTTAGAAAGAAAGTTTCTTAATGAAGCAACTAATGCCTCTAAGATCAAGCCTGACGAAATTTGCCAGGTAGAAGTGTTGGGGGTATTTTTATACTAGCCAAAGATATGACAATGTTGGTTGAATTAAAGATCATCAAAGGCTGAGGACGAGATCCTAAGTCAGGTCAAACTTGAGATCATCAAAAGATGAAAGCCAAGATGAGAATGTAACCTAAATTGAAGGTCATTGAAGGCTGAGGATAAGGTCCTAAGTTAGGCTGAACTTGAAGTCATCAAAAGATAGAAGCCAGGATCACAATGTAGGCTAAATTGAAGGTCATCAAAGGCTGAGGATGAGGTCCTAAGTTAGGTCGAACTTGAAGTCATCAAAAGATGAAAGCCAGGATCACAATGTAGACTAAATAGAAGGTCATCAAAGGCTAAGGATAAGATCCTAAGTTAGGCCAAACTTAAAGTCATCAAAAAATAGAAGTCGGGATCATAATGAAGGCTAAATGGAATGCCATCAAAGGCTGAGGACGAGGTCCTAAGTTAGGATAAACTTAAAGTCATCAAAAGATGATAGCTAGGATCATAATGTAGGCTGAATGGAAGGTCATCAAAGGCTGAGGATGAGGTTCTAAGTTAGGCCGAACTTGAAGTCATCAAAATGGATGGAAGCCATCAGGTTAGAATGTATGCTGATTGAAGGTCTTGAGAAGGCTAAGACCGAGGTCCTAAGTCAAGTCGAACATGAGGATCATCAAAAGGACTGAAAAGTCCCCATTTCTCGGCTCCTAGGATTGTCAATTCACATAATTAAGAGGTGGTTTCCCCTTCTATATACCTATGAGGGGATAGCATCTGACATAATTTCCTAATGGATATTCCTAATGGGCAAGCAAAATATCTCTGACAACTTAATGCTCTCCCATGACTAACAACCAACGACCTATCCTAACTAACCACCAATGACCCATCCTAATCAAACTTCCACTCAAGAACAAACATTAGACCCTTCTGTAAAAGAGGTAAAAAAAGAGAGACCCCAATGTATGCAAACTCCTTCTCTTCAAAAATGCTCATCTTCTTTCTTCTATTGAATGAAAAATTAACTTGAGCATTGAAGGGTCCCCACTGGAGCCAACTTCGGTTGTGGACTTCTCTTATAGGTATGATCATCTTCATCCCATCACCACCGACTTGTCACCATCACACAACTCCAGCAATTTGACCTCAAGATGGATTTCTACGTCAACAGATAGCACTAGAAGGAGGGCTCTTTGAGCCCATTTTTGGAAGAAAATAAGCATCTAGTGAGAGAAGCTCCATCGCATTGCTTCAATGTTGACGAGATTGAGCATCCATCTTCAACAAGTCTCATCCAGGCTCAAACTGGGGGGCTCTAAATGAGAAAAAAATTTCAATTAGAGAAAAAGATCTTGATAAAGAAGAAAATCATAACAAAGATAATCCAAACCAGCAAAGACATCACAAGACCCAGATAAGAAATATAATTATGCAAATTTTTTTATCATATTATATTCTTGATTTTTCATCCATTCTCTTGAGTCCTAGATAGAATCAAATATTAGAAAGAAGATCTTCATTTGCATTATGATATGCTAGGAAAAATAAAAATAACCTCTGAAATCCAAAATGAAATGGAGAAACTGAGGTCCTGGGCGAGGTGGAAAAAATGTAGTATCATAAAAAAATTAGAGGAGAGCGAAGAAAGGCTTTTTTATATTGATGGTTACTTTAGCATGAACCTACTGTTATACTTATTACATCCTCATTCGAGACTATGATATTATTCCTATGGGTCACAAACTTTTTCTATTTAAGTCAGATTAGAGCTATATTCTTCAAGCTAAGATTATCCACTCTCAAATAAGTTGTTGTCAGGGATGTGTCATTTTCTTATACACTGTTGCAACTATTTATTACTTTCCATACGTTACTCTATTAAATGGAATATGCAGATCCAAAAATTCAGCTACTATTGTGCATCATCTAGTTAGTGGATTGTCCTCATCAACTAACTGGAAGTTTGATGGCTCTTCTTCAAATGGCATATATTTATATTAATGATTGATTCTGCTTTACGGTCATATGTTTAATTGCTACATACTACTCATATTTGGACTTATCATTGGAACTCTACATGCTATTAATTTTGTTTCATCTCTTATTAGCTCAAGTGGTTTCCCACTCTCAGCTGGACTTAACATCAAAATTTTATATGCTCTTAATGTTACTTCATTTCTTACTACATGTAATTGCATTTGGCTCATCCCGTTCTAGAGCTATCAGCAGATCTATTCAAACTTTGACTTTCAGAAGAAAGAAAAAGGGAAGGGGTCGGTATCCGCTGGCCTCTCCCCAGCCTAGATGACCCACTGGCTGATGTCCTTCTTACCCGCGTGTTCCACCGATCTCCCTCATGATCCCAAGCGGTGCCAATTTTCTATATAAAAAGAGAGAGAGAGAGAGAGAGATAAGAGAAAATAAATAATAAACAAAAAAATAGAGGAAGGAGGGGCAGGGTTGGTGTCCGTAGGTCTCTTCCCAACCCCAGTGCATCCATCAACATCCGCCACCCTCGCACCCATGTGACCTCTAGCCGATCTCCTCCTCGCGGTGACCCCTCCGACCTTCTCGCCCCTAAGCACAACCAATGATTTTTGGCCGATCTTCTTGCTCTCGAGCACAATCTACTGTGACTCTGGCCGGCCTCCATCAAGCTCGCACTCAAGCTCCTCCAGTCGATCCCCCTACTCTCCTAGGCGCAATCCGCTACGACTCCAATCAGCCTCCACCAAGCCCATGCTCGAATGACCTTCGGCCGACCTTTATTCTTTTCCGTGCGATGGCTTTAGCAGATCTCCTCTCCCTGTGTTCTCAAACGACATCCAACTAACCTTCATTCTTCCCCGTGTGATAACTCCGGGCATCTCCTTTCTTTCGCACGCCCCCTGTGGTGCTGACCTCCTCCCCATGTGCCCAGGCATGGCCAAAGTCATTGGTTCCTCTCTTGCACGCGTTTTCGACCCCATGTGCTGCTGGATCAATGTTTGGTCATCTCCCTCCATTTGTTTATCATGGATGTCATCTTCCCCTACACGCACGCATCATTTCTATTGCCGAAGACCTGCTAGATTGGAGGTCCCAACTCCCCTGCATCTTCAAAGCCAAACCCCAATGGATCTAGAGCCATAAAGCCCCCACGTCCTTGAAAATCAGAGGCCCCAAGGTCCTCCATGCGTGCATCCATGGCATGCAAACCCTGCCGACATCGGAGCCAAGAGGCTCTAAAGCCTCCCTCCATATGCACCTTCGATGCTGGGCCTCGTTGGCCGAAGGCTCCAATCGAAAGAAGGGTTTCATTTTTCCTGATCTCATTCTATCACCTATGATAGATATATATAAGAAAAAGAGAGAAAGGAAGAGGAATGAAGAAAACTAGCCGCCCCCTCCCCAATCGATCTTCTCCACTGTGCCCCTAGGCATGGCTTATCTCACCTCTCCAGTTGATCCTCTCTCCTGCACAATCGGACATAGCCGAACCCATCATAGCAAAGCCAGTTTCCTCCAAGCCCGCATGCATCTGGCCAAACTCTCTTACACCCATCTCGCATCTAATCGATCTCCTCCCAGTGCACTCCCAGCCGCAGCCAATCCCCTCCCCACGCTCCTAGCCATAGCAGGGTTGAGCTCCCAGATGCGTTCCTAGGCATGGCCCATGGTGGCTTTGATCCCCTCCTTCGTGCTATGGGCAGCAATTGAGGTCCTTCCCAAAATCTGACTTTCTTCCTTATGTGCCCAAGTAGCCAAACCTGCCACCAAGCGGCCCTCGAAGTCCTCGTGCGTGCGGTGTTGAAGTCCTCATGAGGTCTGTGTGCACTCCCAACATGGCTGAGGTCCCCCATGTTTCATGCATATGTTCGACTTTTTTTCGAAGTCCTCCCATACACATCTTCACATCATACAGTAACTGAAGCTGACTGGGAGCAACTCTAAAGCCTACCTCGCAAAATGCCTACAACCTCTGTGCATGGCTTTGTGAATTTCACCCACTGAAGCCAAGTTAATAAAAAAAAGAGGGAGAGAAGAAGAAGAGGGAGACTAAATATGATCTAAACCAGAGTAATCCAAGGCAAAAGCTCATAACAAGAAGGGGTCAAATAGAACCCAAGATCTCCTAAATAGAGAACTCATGTAAGAGACTTTTAAGCTTCTGTCCATTATTTTTTTTTCCTTCTCGCAGGGTATAGGACACCAAAATTGAGGTCACACACAAAGTCAATCAAGACTAAGTTAAAGCCGAACCCAAAGCTAAGACTAAAGCTGAAGTTCAAAAAACTGAAGGCTGAAGCTGAAGTCAGAACCCGAACCAATCCGAGGTCAAGCTCAAGATCAATCTAAGATCAAATTCAAGATCCATCTAAAGTGAAGGCAAGACAAATCCAAGGCAAAAATCAAACAAATCCGAGGTCTGCGGAAGTTCAAGCTCAAAAGACTAAGGCCAATAGAAATTCAACCTCAAGTAAGTCAAACTTATCAAAAAATTCAATCCAAGGATTAAAGCCTAAGCCAAGCTGAGGTCAGATTCAAGACCAAGCCAAGGTCAAAATTAAGGATAAATTGAAGTTAAAATCACAACCAAGACTAAAGTTAAAATCATAGCAGAGTTGGAGTCAAAATCATGATCGAGGCCAAACTACCAAGCCCAAATTCAATCCAAGAAAAACTTAAGGCCAAGAAAGCCGAACTAATAAGAACATCAACCAAAGAAGGCTGACTAGAGGTAAACTAACAAATTGGAGCCAATCTGGTGGATGGTTTCACTCCTTATGCAGATCTGCTATGACATCGACCAAAAGATGTCATTACTCATGGGCAAGTCGAATGAAGGTGGTGACAACAATAGCCAAAAGATGTCGAGTAGAGACCATGAATTCCAACCATCTAGGAAAAGAAGATCTCAGACAAGCCATGGAATGCCTCAGCGGTGCTTCATCTCTAGGTGAAAATAGCCCCAAGAAGGGTGCCTCATTTATGAACATGAGTATAGCCATGGAATGCCTCGGTGGCACTTCAACTCTAGATGAAAATAGCCCCAAGAAGGGTGCCTCGTTTATGAACATGAGTATAGCCATGGAATGTCTCGACGGTGCTTCATCTCCTGATGAAATAGCCCCAAAAGGGTGCCTCATTTACGCCGAGTATCATGGAATGCCTTGGCGGTGCTTCATCTTCAGCGCCTCTTCATCTCTGCTTCATCTCTAGATGAAAATAGCTTTGAAAAGGCCATCTCATTTATGAACATGAGTATAGCCATGGAATGCCTTGGCGGTGCTTCATCTCTTCGAATGAAAATAGCCCCGAAGAAGGATGCATCTCATTTACGAACACGAGTATAGCCATGGAATGCCTCAATGGTGCTTCATCTCTGGATGAAAATAGCCTTCGGAAAAGGGTACCTCATTTACAAACACAAGTATAGCCATGGAATGCCTCGACAGTGCTTCATCTCTAGATGAAAATAGCTTTAGAAAGGGTGCCTCATTTACGAACATGAGTATAGCCATGGAATCCCTCAATGACATGCTTCATCTTTGGATAAAATAAGGAAGAAGACGTGCTCTCAATAAAGAAGAAGATATGTCCTCGTAACCTTAAACAAGAAAGCACCAAAGAAGAGAACCTACCCTCATTCTTAAATGAGCATCAAAACCCAAGCAGAATGTCCAGTTTTGCTGAAATCCGATTGAAGGCTAAGCTGTAGAAATCCGAGCTCAGGACATCAAGGTTTGCAGGAATCTAAGCTCAAGAAATTAAGGACAAAATTGAATTTGAGCTAAAGGATAAAGATCTTCGAACAATTTTAGTAGAAAATCTGAAGATTCTAAGTCTAAATGACAAAAAAGGATATGTCTTCGGATAAGTCCTGATCTAGTATACTCTCCTTCATCCGAATCCATAGGCTCGGACTCGAAAGTAGGGGGCTATTGTTGGGGGTATTTCTATACTAGCCGAAGACATGATAATGTAGGCTGAATTAAAAGTCATCGAAGACTAAGGACAAGGTCCTATGTTAGGTCGAACTTGAGGTCATCAAAAGATGGCAGCCAGGGATGATAATGTAGGCTAAATTGAAGGATCATCGAAGGCTAAGGATGAGGTCCTAAGTTAGGCCAAACTTAAAGTCATCAAAAGATGAAAGTCAAGGGTGACAATATAGGCTGATTTGAAGGATCATCGAAGGCTGAGGATGAGGTCCTAAGGCTGAATTTGAAGTCATCAAAAGATGGAAGCCAAGGATCACAATGTAGGCTGAATGGAAGGTCATCGAAGGCTGAGGATGAGGTCCTAAATTAGGCCAAACTTGAAGTCATCAAAAGATGAAAGCCAGGATCACAATGTAGACTGAATGGAAGGTCATCAAAGGTTGAGGACGAGATCCTAAATTAGGCCAAACTTAAAGTCATCAAAAGATGGAAGCCAGGATTACAGTGAAGGCTGAATGAAAGGTCATCAAAGACTGAGGATGAGGTCCTAAGTTAGGCCAAATTTGAAGTCATCAAAAGATGGAAGTCAGGATCACAATGTAGGCTGAATGGAAGATCATTGAAGGTTGAAGATGAGGTCCTAAGTTAGGCCAAACTTGAAGTCATCAAAAGATAGAAGCCAGGGTCAGAATATATGCTGATTGAAGGTCTTGAAAAGGCTAAGGCCAAGGTCCTAAGTCAGGCCAAACTTGAGATCATCAGAAAGCTAAAGTCTCCACTCTCAGCCCCAAGTTGTCAATTCATATAATTAAAAGGTGGTTCCCCCCCATATGCCATGAGAGGATAGCACCTGACATGATTCCTTAGGATATTCCAATGGGCAAGCAAAATATCTCTAATAGCTTCGTGCTCTCCCATGACTAACAATCCATAACTCATCCTAACAAACTCGAGATGTCTTCTATAAAAGAGGTAAGAAAGAGGGACCCCAAGGTATACAAACTTTTCTCTCTAAATGCTCATCCTTTTTCTTCTATTGAATAAAAAACAAACTTGAGTGTCAGAGGATCCTCGCTAGTGCCAACCCCAATCATAGACTTCTCTTGCAGGTACGATCGCCTCCATCCTGTCACCGTTGACTTATCGCCATTACACAACTCCAGCAATCCGATCTCGAGATGGATTTCCATATCAATAAGAAGAATTAACACAAGTAACTGAACCTGAACCAAATTTGATTAGATCAAACCTGAAGTCTAATATACCAGTACTCTTAAGGTGATCTGGTAGTGTACTGTATCAATTGAAAAGATACTATGATTTTTTGGTTCGAGATGGAGATCCTATCAAGCTCAATGAGAATGACAAGAATCCGACCACCAATATGGATGCAATGCAGAGGTATGACTCTGCGAAATGGCTTGAAGCTATGAAATCCAAAATGGAGTCCATGAAGGTCAATGATGTATAGACATTGGTAATCCACCTGAAGGGGTAAAATCTATAGGGTGCAAGTGGATCTTCAAAAAGAAAAGGGGCACAGATGAAAAGGTGTAGACCTATAAAGCCCGTCTAGCTGCCAAGGAATACCATCAATATTATGGTATTAACTATGATGAGATATTTTCTTCTATGGCAATGCTTAAGTCCATTCAGATCATGCTTGCTATAGTCGCACATCTGGACTATGAAATCTAGCAAAGAGATATAAAAATAGCTTTCTTGAATGGAGAGCTGGAAGAAGAGATGTATATGATACAACCTGAGTGTTTCACATATACAGACGAGTCTGAGGTGTGCAAGCTTCAAAGATCCATTTAGGAATTAAAGCAAGCATCTTGAAGTTAGAACATGCATTTTGATAAGATGATTAAAATGTATGGCTTCATTAAGAATGGAGAGAAACCTTGCACATATAAATGGGTGAACGGTTCAATGGTCGTATTTCCTATTTTGTATATGGATGATATTCTCTTAAACGAGAATGACATTCCTACATTATAAGAAATAAAAGTGTGGCTATCGTCACAATTCTTTATGAAGGATCTGGGAGAAGCATCCTACATCCTTGGGATAAAGATCTATAGAGATAGATCTAATAAGCTACTTGGGTTATCCCAATCCATGTATATAGATAATTAATGTGCTAAAATGATTTAGCATGAAGAATTCCAAAAAAGGCTATCTTCCGATAGGCCATGAAATTTTTCTTTTCAAAAAGAATTATCCAACAACTCCTCAAGAGAGAGTGTATGAGTAGAATTTCATATACTTCAGTAATAGATTTTATAATATATGCCATGACATGTACGAGACCAAACGTAGCATACTCACTAGGGGCAGTGAGCAAATACCAGTCCAATCCAGGTAAGAACTATTGGAAGGTTGCAAAAACTATGCTTAAGTATTTGAGAAATACTAAGGACTCATGGCTCGTTTATGGAGAATCTGACTTAAAACTCATGGGATATACTGATTTTAATTTTTAGTCAGATCATGGCAATAGCAAGAGTGTATTAGGATATATCTTTACCCTAAATGGTGGAGTGATCTACTAAAAAAATTCCAAGCAGCACACTATGGTTGATTCAATTTATGAGGCAAAGTATATTGCAGCATCTGATGCTGCAAAATAAACTATGTAGCTAAGAAAATTCATCAACGAGCTTGGAATGGCATATTCTCTTGATGGTCTAGTTCTGCTTTACTGTAACAACACTAAAGCCATAGCTTAGGCAAAAGAATCAAAGGCACATCAGTGAACAAAGCATATTCTACGTCGTTACCATCTTGTCCGAGAGATCATGGATAGAGATGACATCAAGCTTCAAAAGACCGATGAAAAAGAAAACTTGGTTGATCCATTTACTAAAGCCCTCAAAATCAAGGAGTTCGAAGACTACAAGTCGAAGATGGGTATACGATACTATTCTAATTGGTTTAGTCCAAGTGAAAGTTGTTGAAAAATGGTGTCCTTAAGCCAATCATTTAGGTTGTAGATGATTGAGCTCTTTATCATAATAGTATATGAATTTTACATTAATAAAAATTATTTGATATTTTCATCATAAGTTAGTACATCTTCTATATCGAACTCCTATGCTATGATGAAAATTCTTAAGAACAACTTATAAAATGATAAAAAAGGATTTATTGTATAGTTCTTAAATTATGTTCATGACCAAATAATGCATCATTAACAAGGACGATGATATTTATCGAGTATAAATCATTGTGTGCTATATGGATTAGTTATCTTCTTAACCAAGGAGTGTGGAGATACCGGTATAGCATATAGGTAAGATGTAGGAGTACATCATCATCAAATAGTAACTCACCTGCTGGATGCTCTACTGTCAAGAGCAACTCGTAAAGGGTATGGGCATGAGTGTCCCTCAGACCAGAGATTACCATGGTAACTTGTAAGCAACTCACTATACTTTGGTGTCGGACTATCTGAATTTCTAATTCAGTGATGGAAGATTTTTGAGTGCAGTCAAGTACTTGTTAAGTTGGTGTATAAGTCAAGATGGAATTGACACCTCAGGATTAATAGAGATAATGCATCACTATATTTCAATTTAGTAAAGCCTTGGTCAGGGTAATCCATATGGTGGATTTGAAAGGTTGAAATATAATATGGATAATTCATTTAGGATTGATAATAAATTCTAAGTCATTTTGAGCATTCGAGGTTAAAGAAATGAATCATGTGGTACATATGCCAAGATTCTTGAATATTTCTTTGCAAATTTCGACCTATCCGAATGTTAAGAACCATTGTTAGACGGTAACTTCGATTAGTATAGGAAACAATTCCTATACTACTGGCTTAGTATTCGAACCTTTGGACTCACGCACTTAGTCATGCAATGTAGGAAAGAATTAATCTATAATCTAATTATTCAATTTAGAAGTATTTGACTTAACTAAATAAATAGATTAGCTTAATTAAGAATTAAGTTAGAGGTCATATGAGATTAAATAGTTAACTATGTCTAGCTAGCACTAGACATGAGGTGCAGTTTTAATTTCGAGGATGATTATGATCAAATCTTTGATCTAAAAATTTTATAAAAAAATAAATTCAAGTGTTAATTATTTCAGATTAGATCTGATTTAATTGGGCTTGTTGGGGATAAAACGTCTCCCATCAAAGTCTAGTAAAGTTCGACCTTGCTAAAATGCCATCTAAAGTCATGACATCCAGGTTCGAGGTTCAATTAAGTCGACCCCCTGGTGTGAGTTTCAAATGATTGGCCTCCAAATGTGACTAAAGCTCAGAGCTTCGACTGAAGGTGGCTCATCCCAAAAATGACAACAACTTATGCCGATGCTCAATCTTGTGTGTTGCCCAAGCTTCTTTATTTCAATTCTCCAACTCTATCCTATGAGTGGCAGATCTTATCAAGGCTACACCGCAGATCTTAGCCAGGCAAACTTGTGCCAACAAAAGGAGCTCATCATCATTTGACTCTGATCTTCAGTCTAGGATAAGCAGCAACCACTTTACAAGCACTAAATCTCAACACTAGTGCCTGTCATCAGTCGACCTTGAAGGTGATCGAGCTTCCAAAAGTTGTTGAAGCAATTCTGCTGTGGTTCAAACTTGAAATCTAACCTATAAACTCGTCACCCTTAAATTAAAGGCCAACCTTCAAGTTCAGTTGGTTTGATCCTAAGCTCCAATAATCTAATCTCAGCACGAATGGCTTATGGCCAAGCTTGAAAGCATCTGACCTCCCATACGAACTCTAGCAAATAATATTCAACGATCAGCAAGTCATAACAAATGACAGCCCACTCTCCATAACAAACTTTGAGTGATCCGAACGGTCTACAGACATTCAGTTATGGCTATCAATATCAATCTATTAATGGCTCCATCTATAAATAGGATCCTCCAAATACGTTTTCTTTTCTAAGCTTTCTTTCTATCTTCAATCTCCTAAGTACTCCATTCTTGTTGGTCAGAATATTAACTTGATCGTCAGAGGGTCCACACTAAAGCCACCTTCAGCTAGGACTTTATCTTGTAGGTATCGACCAATGAGATCTTGGATCCCACCTCTAGCAATCTTCGATGGCCGACCTTTTTTTCACTAACAGGATTGGCGCTAGAGGAAAAGCTGTGAGCCCTTGTTCTAAAAAAAGTACCCAATTGAGCAGTCTTCTTCTTCTTTCATTCAAGCAAGATGCCTCCTAAGAGAGCTTCTTCCCAAAGATCCATCACTACCACTACCTGATCCAATCTAGAACTGGTCGATCAACCAGTTCTAGCTCCATCATCTGCACCTCAACTTTCTCAGCCAACAACAATGGTGGATATGAGAGACCTCACGAAGGCTATACAGGCCATAAAATAGGCCTAGACACCAGCACGATCGGAAAGACCATCATCAGAACATCAAGATTTGGTGCAAGAAAGGCCCACTTGGAGAAGCCAACTATAAAATATGAAAAATAAAAAATAGAGAGTAGAAAGCCCTTGCTCCGAGCATAACTCCATCCCCAGAAGGTCTCTATCCTCATCAAGTTTGCCACACTTTGAGATCCATAATTGAGATGATGTCCTCGATTAGAAGCTTCAAGAAATAAGTTGGTGGATTGAGAAGCTCCACCATACAGTCCCTACCCGACATGATGACATCTGCACTGATCCATTTTTCACTACCCAGATCATGCAGAAGCCCATCTCGCCAAACTTTAAGCTCTCCTAATTTAGAAGTTATGATGGAACTTCGAATCCTGTCAACCACCTTGAAGCCTTCCAGATCATGATGCTACTTCATGGCACGTTGGATGCCATTTTGTGCTGAGCCTTTTCATTAATCCTGAAGGATGCAGTAAAAAATTGGTACTCAGACCTTAAACTGGATATCATTTATTTTTTTAATTAGTTAAGCCATCAGTTTGTGGCTTATTTTATTAGCAGCCAGCATTAGAGATGATGCTCGGACTCCTTCATCAACATCAAGTAGAAGAAAGGGAATCCATCCGAGTCTATGTCAGCCACTTCAACACCACTGCCTTAGAGGTCCAAAATTTAGATCAGTCTGACGGTCTTTTGAAGAATGATCTTCTCTTCTCATTAAAGAAGAAATACCCCCGAGACTTCATCAATATGCTAGCTCGGACTGAGGGCTATGTCCAAGCTGAGGAAGCTTCAAGCTTTGGGATGATGAAGTCACAAGAAAGCGGCAGGTAGGGAAATCTAGCAAGCCCACGCCCATGGAGAAATCAAGCAAAACTCGGCCATGTTATAGAACCCCTCCTGAACATAGATGAGTCCAAACTCTACCTTAGGCTCATCGACCAAGAAGTCCAGATAGAAGGATGTGGTAAAGCCCCCCTCAGAAGGTTAAATACTTAGCCCCCCTTGAATGCTCCAAAAACTCAAGTTCTAATGAAAATGAAGGAACACCTGCCGAGGTCAGATAAGATGTAGTCTCATCCAAGCAAGCACAATCCAAATAAGTACTGCTTGTACTATTGTGACTACAATCACAATACTGAGGAATGCATCTAGCTCCAAGATGAAATTGAGAAGCTAATCAGACAAGGTTGGCTGGATCAATTTTTGCAACATCGGTCAGAAAGAAGGAAAGATCTATCGAGAGCTCTCCCATAGCCGGTACTACCTCAGAAAGAAAAGCCCCAAGGAGACCAATCCCTACTTGGAATCATTAACATAATTGCTGGGGGACATCAGCAAGAAGAGGCCAGTGGATTGGTCGGGCTAGCAAAGAAGCAAAGAACTAAAGAACCCATCACTTTCACCAAAGAAGATAAATAAGGGGTTTAATTTTTACATGATGATGTAGTAGTAATTTCTTTAAATATTACAAATTATGATATACATTGTATCTTAGTAGATAATGAAAGTTCTGCTAATATCTTATTTTATGATGCTTTCTCTAAAATGTCTATACCTAATAGTCGCATGGAGCTACTAAGCTCTCTATTAGTGGAATTCACTGGTGACACGGTACCAATTGAAGGAATAATCACTCTACTAGTTATAGAAGGTCAGTATTCAAAGCAATCCAAGGCTTAGATTGATTTTTTTTATGGTAAAGGCTCTTTCTGCCTATAATGTCATTCTTAGATGATGTAGGCTAAATGTGCTCCGAGCTATGGTATCGATTTACTACTTAAAAATGAAGTTTCCAACAAAATTTAGAGTCGTAGAAATTAGAGGAGATCAAGCCATGGCATGACATTAGCACATAATTGCTTTGCAAGAAGGAAAGTAGTCCGAGCTTTGTCCAGTGGATAGACTTAATGTTCATGATGATTTGATTGAAAAGCAAAGAGAACCAACTAACGATCTTGTAGCAGTTTTCTTAAATGATGGAAATGAGGACCATGTCGTTCAAATTGGCTTAAATTTGGAAGAAGAGGTTAAAAGATAACTTGTCACCTTTCTATGAATGAATGCTAATATTTTTGCTTGGATTTCTATAGATATTCCTGGGATAGATGTAGAGGTGATGGAATGCTACCTGAGTGTAGACCACAAACATCGACCTATAAAACAAAAGAAGCAAAGCTTTGCACCAAAGCGACAGAAGGCAATCATGGACAAGGTAGACAAACTCTTCAAAGCTAAGTTTATCCAAAAAGTATCTTATCCAGATTGGATTGCTAATATAGTTCTTATCAAAATAGCAAATGGCAAGTGGAGCATGTGTATAGATTTTACTGATTTGAATAAGGCTTGTCCAAAGAATAGCTACCCTCTGTCCAAAATTAACCAACTGATGGATGCAATATCAGGCCATAAGTTTCTTACCTTCATGGATGCCTTCTCTAGTTATAACCAATTTGGATAGCATCTGAAGATCAGAAAAAAACTACTTTTATTACTGAACACGGTCATTATTATTACAGGGCTATGCCTTTCGGACTTAAAAATATAGGTGCAATCTATCAACACCTAGTGAACAAAATCTTTAAGGAACAAATCAGCTGCAACATGGAGATTTACATGGATGATATACTTATCAAAAGTCGATCTTCAAAAAATTACATTGTCGACCAAGAGGAGATATTCAATACTCTCCAAAAGTATAAGATGAAGCTAAAGCCAATAAAATATACTTTTGGAGTAACCTCAGAAAAGTTCTTAAAATTTATGGTATCAAAGCACGATATAGAGACAAACTCAAAGAAGATCCGAGCCATCCAAAAAATGATCATTTTTAAGCTAATAAAAGAAGTTCAGTACCTGACGAGGAAGATTGTAGCTTTGAATTATTTTGTTTTAAGGTCAGTGGAATGCTGCATAACTTTCTTCTAAGTGCTTAAACAATCAAAGAACTTCTATTGGACCTCTAATAGATTACAATATCATCATTAAAATACCATAATTATTAGTTTAATTCTAATTTTTTTTAAAAATAATTTAAAGTGTATAGATAGTAGCAAGTCGGGTCGAATCCACAGGAAGGCAGTGATTTTATTTTAAAATCTTTGATTTTTTTATGAAAAGAAAAAAAAAGAGTTTGAAATTAAAAATAAAATTAGAAAATAAAGTTCTAAAAATTAAATGATGCAAAAAAATAAACTTGATACTAAGATCTACTATATAGATCTTAGCATCTACTTATAATTAAATTAAAGAGTAATTAAAATAAAGCAATAGAATTTAAAGAATAAAAAATTAATGAACGAAAATTAAAAAAGCAACAAACTAAATTTTATATTTAAAATTAAGAAAAGAAAAGAAAAAGAAATAAAAACTAAAATAAAAATATTCTTAATCTCAGATCAACAGTGACATGGAGATGGTGTAGAAGTCTAGCTCTTTCTCTCGGCACTATCTGCACACCTCAAAGCAACATTCAGCCAAAAACATGACTTTCAACCTTTACCGTAGCTTCTTCTAGATTAGATGTCTCTACCTTGGAGTTCTAGGATTTTTAAATAGGTGTTGGAGGGTTGGAGACTTTTCTGCTAAGCAATATGGGACTAAGAAAGAGTTTTGATCAGCAAATATGAAGAAATCTCCTAAAAAATTGAATTAAAACTCTTTCTAGATGAATTTTGTTCTTCTAGATGAAGTCTAGCCATTATATGGGGATCAAACGATCCAAAAAAAGCAAAATGGATGTGTAATAGCCCAGATCCACTTGGATTAAATTCTAGCTATTGGATCCCACTTGATGGAGGTTTTTCAATTGTCGGATCATCGCTGGGTGACTTGATCATCACTAGGAGCTATTTTGACCATCAAATCACCATTTGGAGTGTGCGTGGCCGTCGGATCATGCAAATGGAGTTGATAGAATTTGAATTAAACCTAGAAACAACCATAGCCATGTGATCATCACCAGTAGCATCCTAGATCGTCAAATCTTGCCTTACTTATTGGGAATGTGTTCCAAAGCCAATCATCATTCTGTTGACGGTTGGACCATATATTTATAATTGTATATGAATTATAAATTAATAAAAATTATTTTGGTATTTTTTAACATAAATTTTGTTGTCTTTTAATGAACTCCTATGTTGTGATGAAGTTCTTAGGACTATCTAGATTCGACAAAGAAAAATTTGTCATTTAGTCCTTAAATAGTTTATGACCAAATGATACGTTGTTACTTAGGACGATAATGTTTATCAAGTATAGATCATTGTGTGCCATATAGGTTGGTTATCCTGATAACCAAGGAGTGTTGAGACACTGATATGCCATGCAAGTGAGATGTATGGTACATCTGCACTGAACGTGATCAACTTCGGGGTTTTTCTCCTGTCAAGATTAGCTTCGATGGAATATGGGTATAAATGTCCCTCCAACCTGAGATCACCATGGTGACTTTCAAGCAACTCACTGTATTTTGGTACCAAACTATCTAAATTTTTAATTCAGTGATGGAAGATTTCTGGACATAGTCAAGTACATGTGGAGTCGATGCACGTATCAAGATGGAATTGGCCACTCCTGATTTCAGGAGTTGTGTTTAATTATGTTTTAATTTAGCAAAACCTTGGCTAGAGTGGTCTTAGTGAGGAGTCATGGGATTAATTACTTTGAGATATGACATGGATATATTTTCTAGGGTTGACAGTCTAACCTTGAGTCATCTATTACACAGAGATCATAGGGATGAATTATACGATAACCATATTCGCGTAGGTTCTAAATGTTGCGATTGTGATTATTCGACCTATCCGGATGTTGGGTACCATTGCTAGATGGTCACTTTGATTAGTATAAAAATTGATTTCTATGCTACCAACTTAGGTTCGGACCTGTGGGGTCACACATATTAGGATTTTCTATCTGATCTGATGGCTGATCTAGAGTCCATTGGTCTGAAACTCTATAGTCAAGAGTCCCACTGGACTTGGACTCTATGACCAAGAGTTTCACTGGATTGGGACTCTAAGTCCTACTTATCTAGGACTCTCTGATCATGAGTTCTGATAATCTAGGATACTGTGGTCAAGAGTTCCACTGGACTGGGACTCTGAGTCCTACTAGTTTGGGACTCTCTGATCAAGAGTTCCACTAGTTTGGGACTCTATGATTGCAAGTTTGATTCTATATAGTTTTCCTATGATATTTAGGTCAATAAATTATGAGACTTTTTGTGCATATAGGAGAAGGGGTTAGCATTATGTGGTAAAAATTTTAGAGTATTTGGGCATTAGTTCTGGGTGAAAAAAATATCAAAGTGAAGGTGAATAGGATCCTGCAGTACTTTACTTTTCCCTCATACCTCTCTTCTCTTGTGATTTTCATCTCTAAGAATATCCTATTTTTAGATATAATCTAAATAGAGATTATAGATCTAAAAGTTATATTTTCATAAAAACTTATTTCATAAAAAAACTCCACATAGAGAGGGCGTGATAGGATTTTTAGTGTGTCGGGATTTTTGGGCCGAGTGAAATCCTAGATTTGGGAATCTGGGTTCAAGTGGAGAGATCGAGTGCTATGAGCATCGGATCACCACCAAATTTGAAACACATCTTCATCATCCTCCAGTATTTATGTTTTAATTTTTTAAAATATCTAAAAAATTAGAAAGTATACGATCGATCGGATCGTTCATGATCAGCCATCAAAGGCCTCGATGAGGAGCCAGCACTCCAGTGGGATTGAGCGGGATCAGGAGCTCCATGTGGATCAACCGTAGAGGCCGAACATATGTGTGGCTATGATGTGATATTAGAACATTATTCAGTGGAATCAGATTGTGGGGATCGACTATCCATGAAAAGGTATTATGTTCTGAATATGTCGATGTAGTAAATAGTTTATTACATAATTTTTTTTCAGATCTATTGATGTATGCATGCATATTATATTTAGATCCTAATGTGTAGGATTAAATAATCTAATATGATCAGTAGATAATTAATTAGATTAATTATTTTTTACTGCATCATTGCTATTTTCAAAATATTTTTCGAAAGTAGCATAGCAAACCCTGTACTATTTTCTTCAATTGGTATCAGAGCAAGGTTCTTTAAACGTGATATGCTTGCATATTTAGATTAATAATTTAGATTTGATCTAAATATTGATCTAATAATTAGAGTAATTAGATCTAAAAAATTAAAATCTAGATCGCACGGACTGTAGGTTGTCCTACTATAGGGTTTACCTCCTATAGTAAAAAGGTTGTCCTGGTACATTGCTGATCAACATCGTTAATCATGAAATTACTAGATTTGATCTAATATTTTTATGATTTAATTATATTAGATTTTAATCTAATTTATGATCATGAATGTATAATTAGATAAAATTTGATTCATGATTTCATGATTATGTAGTGTACATAGTTTCAGATTAAACCCAACTAGTGTTGTTTATGAATTGAGATGATTTAATTATAAAATGAGTCGACTCAATTGGTGAACAATGCTAAGTTGTAAAGAATCTTTCAAAATTAAAAAAAAAATATTTTCGAAATGCCGAACCCTAACCCTTAGCCCATAACTTAATTAAAAATTAAGTATAATAATTTAGTGTCTAGAATTATGAATTAAGACTCTAAGTCATTAATCATAAACTTGTGGGTTATTGGATTAGCTAAATTAGGTTCATAAATTAAGTTAGACCTATGGTTAGTTAAAAGATGGACTAATTTAGAGTAATTGATCAAATCTAATTAAATGTTAATTTAGATTAGGTCAAGGACTCTATAGACTCAATTACAATAGTTGTAGTTGGTCAAGTCCATGCCTTTAATAAAGATCAAATAGACTTGATTTAAGGCTACGTGGTCGAATCCAAAATTACTAGGTTGGTCAAATTAAAACTAATGAACCGGATGGTGTCTAAGGTAAGTTTGGCAGTTTGACCAGTGGTTTTTAATTGGGAGCTACTCGCACTGATTCGATCTTTGACAAGTTAATGGCATATCCCTTCCACTGATCTCGCTTACCTAGCCATCCTAGTGAGTTAAATTTTGATTAGATCACTTAGTGATTTAGGCTCACCTATGTCCATTAGGTAAATTAGTCTGACTGATTTAGGTGCTCCTAATGCTAGCTTAGATTAGATTCTTTTCTAACTTAGTAAAGTTAGTGGGAGGATCAAAATTGGCTCACTAATTTTTTTTAAATTGGTTAACTAAATTCTCTAAAATTATTAGGCCCTTAAAAATGAAATAGTTATATAGATAACTAAATCATAGCCTCCTATTAAGTTGAGTGATAATGGATTCATTAGTATAATGATCATTGGAGGCCTAAAGGCCTGGTGATTATTGACTAATGAAATTATCATTCATAAAATAATAATTTGGTTAAATCTTTCTGATGGTGGTTAGGTTGGTCAACCAAAGTCGGGCTTGATCATTTATTGATTAAATAAGATCAAATATGGTCATGTTAATGGTTGGACCTAACTGAACCTTTTTCAGTGGAGGACAAAGCCTACTGATTAGGTCTATAGGGCAAAATCAATGTTACTAGAAGTTGTTTAGCGAAATAATTAATTTTGAATCTACCCATAGGTGCACATGGGTTGACCAGCCAAAGTTGGACTTACGTGTAGTCTATGTAGATTCTAGTACCCACTAAGAAATTAGAGTAATTTCTCGAATTGGAGGTAGAGGCCACCAGTTCATATAAAATAGTGGGAGGCCCTTTAGACTGAAGTCCAAGTCTTTAGGATTAATAATTCATATACTAATTAGGTTTGGTTTTTCTTTTTGTACAGATATGGTTGAAAATCATCCTGGAGCATGAGCGGATCCTTTATGTGGTAACAGATCAAGCACCTGAGAAGCCAGCCCTAAATGCTAGGGAATCGGTCTGAGACACTTATCTGAAGTAGCTCAATGACCACACCACCATTCGATGTATAATGCTGGTGGCAATGAATGACGAGTTCAACCATAGGTTTGAAAATGCCCAGCCACAGGAGATGCTTCAAATATTGAATGACTCTTTTCGCACATCGGACGATGTTGAAAGGCACAAAACAAGTTATGCCATTTTCAATGCTCGAATGAGGGATGGAGCTTCAGTCATCAATCATGTATTGTACATGATCGAGATGATTGAGTGCCTTAACAAGTTGGGCTTTCCCCTACACGAGCAGCTCGATAAGGATGCGATCCTTAATTCTTTGCCCAAGTCCTTCCTCTCCTTCCTAACTCGTTCTAGAATGACAAAGCCTGCAGTGAACTACCATGGCTTATTATGGTTGCTACAGAACTTTAAGAAGGATCACCAACTCCATAAAAAGACAATGAATATAGTGGAATGGTCTTCTTCTAGTTGTCGATCCTTTAAAAAAGGGAAGAAGAAAAACAAGAAGGTGTGGCCGCATGCTGGAACGACTGCATAGGGTCAGACCAAGAAGCACAAGCCCAACTAGAGCCAGGCAAAGTGCTTCTTCTGCAAGAAGTAGAGGCACTGAAAGAGGAATTGTCCTTTGAACATTACCTTCCTGAATCCGAACAGGCCAAGGAAGAAGCAAGTGGTTGTTGAGCAAGATAATTATATGATAATATCTTGCAATTTTTTCTTATTTAATTCTACTGCCTAGGTATTAGATACTGAAAGTCCTTATCATATTTATAATTCTATGCAGGGCTTGCAGGTCAGTAGGAGATTTGATCAAGGCAAGAGATTTCAAAACGTTGGAGATGGAAGACAAGTTCCAATTTTAGCTTTAGAAATTATGAACCTTGTAATCAATTCAAATAAAGTTATTCTTAATGAATGTCATTATTGTCCAACTTTCTTTTTGAAAGTCATTTCTGTAGGCCTTTTGGCCATGAATGATTTTGAAATATCAATAAAAAAAAATTTTGTAATGTCATTTTGAATGGTGTTACAATTTTGATTGGACGATTGAATAACGGAATTTATTTACTTTCTATGCCTGTTAACGTGGTTCAATCCTCTAGTAAATGCCCTAGAATTAGTGATGTGTCTAATGTCTACCTTTGGCACTGTAGGCTAGGTCATATTAGAAAGAATAGAATTAATAGGTTAGCTCAAGAAGAAATTCTTGAGGTTAGTGATTGTGAGTCACTTCCGACCTATGAGTCCTGTCTTCTTGGTAAGATGATCAAGTCATCTTTTACTGAAAAAGATGAACGAGCCACTGAACTCTTGAGTTTAGTACATTCGAATGTATGTGGACCCATGAGCTCAAGTGCCAGAGGTGGATATTTCTACTTCATAACCTTCACAGATGATCTATCGAGGTATGGGTATGTCTATTTAATGAAGCATAAGTCGGAGTCATTTAAAATGTTCAAACTATTTTGAAATGAGGTAGAAAAATAAACTATGAAGAGTATTAAAACTCTTCGATCTAACCGAGGGGGTGAGTACCTTTCCAATGAGTTTTTGATATATCTTGAAGAGAACGGAATTCTCTTTCAATGGACTCCTCCTAGAATACCACAACATAATGTTGTGTCTGAAAGAAGAAATCAAACCCTGTTAGACATGGTTCGATCCATGATGGGGTTTGCTGGTTTGCCAATCTTCCTATGGGGATATGTGCTCAAGTCAGCTTGTTGCATTCTAAATAGGGTTTTGAGTAAATCTGTTAATAAAACATCATATGAAATATGGACAGGGTGTAAGCCAATGCTTTCACACCTTAGGGTTTGGGGGTGTCCAACTTACGTCAAACGTTTGATGACAGACAAGCTTGGACCAAGGTCTGATAAGTGTAGTTTTATAGGTTACCCAAAAAAATCAAAGGGTACTACTTCTACCTTACTGATGAGCAAAAAGTATTTATCAGCCTTAAGGCAGTCTTTTTAGAAAAGAAGTTTCTTGGTAAAGGAACTAATGCCTCTAAGGTTGAACTTGATGAAGTACGATAGGTCGAAGAACGGACACAAGTTGTTGAATCTGAGCTAAATCTGATTAGATCAGACCTAGAATCCATTATAGAAGCATCCTTAAGGAGATCTGGTAGAGTACCACATCAACCGGATAGATACTATAGTTTTTTGGTCCGAGATGGGGATCCTATCGAACTCAATGAGAACGATCAGGACCCAATCATCTATATGAATGCAATGCAGAGATCCAACTCTGAGAAATGGCTTGAGGCCATGAAATCCGATATGGAATCCATGAAGGTCAACGATGTATGGACATTGGTTGACCCATCCGAAGGGATAAAATCCATAGGGTGTAAGTGGGTCTTCAACAGGAAAAGAAGCGCAGATGGAAAAGTGGAGATCTATAAAGCCCGTTTGGTTGCCAAGTGGTATCGCCAATGTTATGGTATTGATTATGACGAGATGTTCTCTTCTGTGGTAATACTCAAATTTATTCGGATAATGCTTGCCATAGTTGCCCATCTGGACTATGAAATCTAACAGATGGATGTGAAGATAGCTTTCCTAAATAGAGAGCTGGATGAAGAGGTGTATATGATACAATATGAAGGTTTCACATTCATAGATGAGTCTAAGGTGTGTAAGCTTCAGAGGTCCATTTATTGACTAAAGCAGGCATCTCGGAGCTCGAACATATGATTTGATAGAACAATCAAAATATATGGCTTTATTAAGAACGAAGAAGAGCCCTGCATATACAAATGGGCTAATGGTCCAGCAATAGTATTTCTAGTATTTTATGTGGATGATATTCTCTTAATCGAAAATGATGTTCCAGCTTTACAAGGAATAAAGATCTGGCTGTCATTATAGTTCTCCATGAAAGATCTGAGAGAAGCTTTCTACATCTTAGGGATGAAGATTTATAAAAATAGATCTAAAAGATTGCTTGGATTGTCCTAGTCCATGTACATTGACACTATGCTGAAATAGTTCAGCATAGAAAATTTCAAAAAAGGCTATCTACCGATAGGCCATGAAATTTTTCTTTCAAAAAGGGATTATCCAACAACACCTCTAGATAGAGAGCGTATGAATAGAATACCTAGAGTGGATTTTATAATGTATGCCATGACATGTATGCGATCAGATGTGGCATACTCACTAGGTGTAGTGAGTAGATACCGATCTAATCCAGGGGAGAATCACTGGAAGGTTATTAAAACCATCCTAAAGTATTTAAGAAATACTAAGGACCAGTGGCTTATATATGATGAATCAGACTTAAAATTTGTGGGGTTCATAGACTCCAGTTTCTAGTCCGATCATGATAATAGCAAGAGTGTGTTAGGATATATATTTATCCTTAATGGTGGGGCCATCTGCTGGAAGAGTTTCAAGCAGCACACTATGGTCGATTCAGTTTGTGAGGTGGAGTATGTTGCTATATCAGATACTACCAAAGAAGCGGTGTGGCTAAGAAAATTCATCATCGAGCTCGAAGTAGCACCCTCCCTTGATGGTCCAGTTCTGCTTTATTGCAATGCTCTGGAGCCATTGCTCAGGCGAAGGAACCAAAGGCACACCAGCAGACGAAACATATTCTATGCCGCTACCATCTTATCCGAGAGATTGAGGATCGAGGTGACGTCGACCTTCAGAAGATTGACAGAAAGGAGAACCTGGCCGACCCATTCACTAAAGCTGTTACGGTGAAAGAGTTCAACGACTTTAAGTCGAAGATAGGTATCAGATACTGCATCGATTGACTTTAGTCCAAGTAGGAGATTATTGGAAATATGTCCCAAAGCCAATCATCAGTCTGTTGACGGTTGGGCCATATATTTATAATTATATATAAATTATAAATTAATAAAAATTATTTTGATATTTTTTATCATAAATTTTATTATCTTCTAATAAACTTCGATGTTGTGATGAAGTCCTTAGGACTATCTAGATTCAGCAAAGGAGGATTTATCATTTAATCCTTAAATAGTTCATGACCAAATGATACATTGTTACTTAGGATAATAACGTTTATCAAATATAGATCATTATGTGCCATATAGGTTGGTTGTCCTCATAACTAAGGAGTGTTGAGACACTGATATGGCATGCAAGTGAGATGTATGGGTACATCTGCACTGAATGTGACCAACTCTGGGATTTTTCTCCTGTCAAGATTAGCTTCGATGGAATATGGGTATAAATATCCCTCCAACTTGAGATCACCATGGTGACTTTCAAGCAACTCACTGTATTTTAGTGTCGGACTATCTGAATTTCTAATTCAGTAATGAAAGATTTCTTGACAAAGTTCAGTACTTGTGGAGTCGATGCATGTATCAAGATAGGATTGACCACTCTTAATTTTAGGAGCTGTGTTCAATTGTATTTCAATTTAGCAAAACCTTGGCAAAGGTAGTCTTAGTGAGGAGTCACAGAACTAATTGATTTGAGACACGACATGGATATATTTTCTAGGATTGACAGTCAACCCTGAGTCATCTATTACACAAAGGTCATAGGGATGAATTATACGGTAACCATATTCACATAGGTTTCGAATATTGTGATTACAATTATTCGACCTATTCGAACGTCGGGTACCATTGCTAGATGGTCACTTCGATTAGTATAGAAATTAGTTTCAATGCTACCGACTTAGGTTCGGACCTTTGGGGTCACACACTTTAAGAGTTCCTACCTAATCTGATGGCTGATCTAGAGTTCCATTGGTCTGGGACTCTATGGTCAAGAGTCCCACTAAACTGAGACTCTGTGACCAAGAGTTTCACTTGATTGGGACTCTGAGTCCTACTTATTTGGGACTCTCTAATCATGAGTCCTGATAATCTAGGACACTATAGTCAAGAGTCTCACTAGACCGGGACTCTAAGTCCTACTCATCTAAAACTCTCTAATCAAGAGTTCCACTAGTCTGAAACTCTATGATCGTAAGTTCGATTCATTTGGGACACTAGGTTCAAGAGTCCCACTAGTTTAGGACTCTTTAAGAGTTTCATGTTGATAGAACTCTATTGCCCAGTAACCCATTCAATTTGGACTCAGATATTTTTGGAGGATTAATTAGCAATTTGATTACTGATTAGCTTAATTTAATTGAGCAATGAGGATTTGATCAAGTCTGATTGAATTTGATTCGATTGGACTTGTCCCGATCATGTCATGAGATGACCTAATCGCTATGAAAGTTTTGACCCTGATTTGATCAAGACCTAGATCTAATTAATTTCTAATTTGATTAGAATTTTATTGGATTAGGCTATGCCTAATTTGGTTGGGTTTAACCTAGTTTAATTGGATTTAGATTAATTGGTTTGGTTGAAATTAATTAGGACCAAGTCAAATGAAGTTTGAATTCAAATTCTCCCATGCGCCCACCATTTTTGACTCTTCCACTCTGCTTGCCATGCCCTTCCTTTTGTTTGTCAAATATTTTTTGAGAAATAAAATATGCATACATAGAAGGAGAGTCCTTCTATGTGTTAAACATAAGGGAGCGGGTGTTGGATAAGCATAAGAAGCTCATTTGATTTTTGAAATTAAGTGAGTGGTTAAAACCTCTCAACCACTCAATCCTTATCATTTTCTATGTAGTTTTCTCATGGTATTTACATCAATAAATTATGAGAATTTTTGTTCATGTAGGAAAAGTGGTTAGCATTACATGATAAAAATTTTAGAGTATTTGGGCATTAGTTCTCAACGAAAAAAATCTTAGAGTGAAGATGAATAGGATCCTATAGCACTTTACTTTTCCCTCATGCCTCTCTTCTCTTATGATTTTCACCTCTAAGGATATTCTATTTTTAGATATGATCTAAATAAAGATTATATATCTAAAAGTTATATTTCTATAAAAACTTATTTCATGAAAAAACTATTAGATATATGTGCCCTAGAAGCCAAAATTGGCTGACACTTGTAATACACTTCTAGGGGCAAAATTATAATTTTGACTAAAATCAATAAATGGGTTATTTTCTATCACATATATGTATTTAGTGTCTATGATACATCCTTTGAGTTAATGGAAATGATAATTCATATTTTCAAGAGTTGAAAATTTAAGACATGAATAATCATTATTAACTCATAAATTGCTCCTGACCATAGGATCATCACGAGGATGGTGATTGATCCGGAAGGTTGGTGTACAATCGCTTCTCTTTAGTAGATGAGTCTTGAGTCTACGGTGTGGAGACACCGGAGCGAGAGTACAGGTACTCGTTAGAGAATGAGGGCACTGAGCGTGACCACCTCGAGTAGTCATTAGGGAGTCTACCTTCTCGTCAATGACTGACTCGATGCTGCAGTAGTGTGTCTGGTTCTTTGACCTGAGGTGCATCGGCAGTTCACCTTGAGGGTGTTATAGTTTGACTACACCATTACTCGGTCTCCTAGCCATATGGAACCCTGAGGTGTATGTTGGCTATAGCATGTTCATTGTAGGAACTGGATTGCATCAAGATGGAATCTATCTACCTCGGTGGTAGAGGAGCAGCCCTATGATAATCATGAGAATCAAGTCCAAAAGCCCATGGCCATGGCAGAGTGAAATAATAGAAAGAGTTTCTATTTAGATTTTCACATCGGACTCGAATCGAATGATTACATCATATGACAGAGACTAGGGTTTGACGAGTTTACCTTAACCCTAATCTGATCGGGGCTCAAGATAGAAGAACTTAATCACACAGGTAGCTGCACCAAGAGGTTCACATTCAGCTCTGATGGGTTGCCACCATATACTGCTAGGTGTCACTGGTGGATTTTGGGAGCAATTAGAATGATTTAGATGATCGATCATTCTAGCTGTTCGAATCAGAAGAGTTCTGATCCATCGAAAGGAGTTTCGATGATGTCGATGATAGAGATCATGACATATCCCATTACCATACAGAACTGAACCTAACTGGGTCACACAAACAAGGGTTTGAATCTGGTGATCATCAATTGAACTGATCCAGTTCAATTGATCTGAATGAGATTCAATTAGGTTCAAGGAAATCGTGCTAGCACTCGATTGAACCTAACGTTCTTCTTTTACTATCATAAATAAGTTGTCCTGTCTGAGCCAAAGGAGTTTGTGCTCAATTAGAGGCCTTCATATGGTCTGACTGGAGGTTGTCCAAGTCAGAAAAGGTTGTCTTATTTTGTAAGACATTACCTGCCATTTTTGGTCACCTGCCATTTCTTGTTCTTTGACTTTGGTCAAAAGTCTACCTTTGACTGGTCAAACGTTGACCATTGACACTTTGACTTTTGACCACATGTCATGCACCTATTGGAGAGCTGGTGGGGGCCTGTCCCCCTGCCAGAACCTGGCAAGGAGGAGGGCGCACATGCCACCCTAGGCGTGTGCCCAAGTTGGAGGCGCCTAGGAGTCCTTGTTGGACAAGGACTCCATCTCCTTTTTGGATTCCAATTAGAGTTCTTCTAAGAACCAAGTTTGACTGGTCTTAGGCACCCTCTAAGGAGGAATCCAGGGGACTCTATTCCCACCAATCAGATTTAGATCTGATTTCACAAAGGGTTGTGATTGGTTGGGAAGAAGAGGAGTTGGATCACAGCTTAGTCTATAAATAAGACCCTGTACCCAACTCAGATTGTGACATGAGATGATTGAATCATAATTCCCCATGCCCCAAGGCTGCCTCTCCCCTCCTTCTCCATGCCAAACCACCTTCTCCCCTTGCTCTCCACGTCCAAAAGGAGTTTTGGATTTTTGTTGGTGCGATTCAAGCAAGAGAAAGGCGATCAAAAGCAAGAAGGCTGCGCTGCTGCAAAGGACGACTGCTGATCTTCAAAAGGAGTTTTGAAGATCCTCTAGATCAGATCTAGATCTAATTTTTGGAGACATGATAGAAAAGAAGAGGATCTCCAGATCCAACCTGAGTGGATACCGGTAGAGGCCAGGTGCTTGCATGGCTAGATCTAGAACCTTCCGCTGCAAACAGGATCATCAATAGGGTAATAGGATTACCCAGATCAGGTAAATTAAATTTGATTTAATTTATCTTTATTTTATTTTATTTATTAAAATAATAAGAATCAGATCTAAAATATCTCAGATCTGATACAGATCAAAGAAAAAAATTTTAAAATATATCTCTTGATCTGATCAGATCTGAACGAACCTGGATCGGAAAATCAGAATTTTCCTTCAAAAACTCCATACAAAGAGGGCGTGATAGGATTTTTAGTGTGTTAGGATTTTTGGATCGAGTGAAATCTTAGATTTGGAAATCTAGGTTCGGGTGGAGAGATCAAGTGCTGTGAGCATCGAATAACCTCCAAATTTGAAACACATCTTTATCATCCTCTAATATTTATGTTCTATTTTTTTAAAATATCTAAAAAATTAGAAAGTATATGATCGATCATGATCAACCATCGAAGGCTCCAGCGAGGAGCTAGCATTTCAATGAGACTGATCAGGACTAGGAGCTCTGTATAGACCAACCATAGAGGTCAAACATGTGTACAGCTATGATGTGATACTAGAGGATTATTCGATGGACTTAGATTATGGTGATCGACTATCCTTAAAAAGGTATTATGTTCTGAACACGTAGATGTAGTAAATAGTTTATTGCATAGTTTTATTTTCAGATCTATTGATGTATGTATGTATATTATGTTTAGATCCTAATATGTAAGATTAAATAATCTGATATGATCAGTAGATAATTAATTAGATTAATTATTTTTTTCTACATCATTGCTATTTTTGAAATATTTTTTGAAAGTAGCATAGCAAATTCTGTACTGTTTTCTTCATTATTGTGCCCATGAATCACGATGGACCGAGCTTTGTGAAGACTATAATGAAACAACGCACAGCATGACCCAGAAATAACCAAAATACCCCTGATAAGAGGTGCTGAGCTGAATTCTATGGCTTGGCTATGCGTACTGGCTAAGTAGGTTGAGCCTGAGCCATTTCAATTTTATTTTTATTTTTTCTTTTATTTCTTTAAAAATTTATATTGGATTCATTTTAACTTTGATTCGCTCCAAATTTATTTTATTATAACCAAAAAAAATGAGCTCTTTTTATTGATAAACTTATTTTTTATATTAAATTAATAAAATATTAATTTTTTTTAAAATAAATATAAATTAATTAATAAATTAATATTTTTATTAATAAGTTTGTGATACTTATCACATCTTCCAACTTACTCATTGCTAGTTTCTTAGCAATGCAATATTAGACTTGATTAATTACTATGTTTCATTGAGGCCCTCCTTCATAAAAAGAGCTCTAGGATTGAAAGTCAAAAGTTTAGCCAGTATTACTAAGTATTAAGTTTTAGAACCAAATTTCATGATCAGATTAATCAGAAACTTTCTTAGAATTCATCTAAAAATCTTTAGTACTTATGTTTGTGAAGTCTAACTTAGTATTTTGGGTGTTAATCTAAAGGACAAATGTATCTTTAATTATCATTTATTTTGATTAATTTTCTATACATCCCCAAGGCAAGTGCATGAATTAAGATAGTTTTTATACTGCCCCTTTTTTTTAACATGCTGAGCATCCTGGCCTTCCCTTCACTATTTGACGTGAACCGCCATACTTAGGGCAATCCATATATACTCTATATTTTACATTTTTTATTTAGGTAGGTAGCTCTTTTCTTAAATTCAAGTTTCTTTAATTGGAATATGTATTAATCATCAATTTTTAGTGATAATTGAATCCTCAGTTAGCCTTATAATCAATACTTACTTTACCTCATTAGTGTGCATGTACAATTTGAAGTACTGATAGCCTTTAAATAATCTAAATAGGCTGCTAAAAGTCTGACCAGCTAATCTACTTCTTAACTCATTATAGTCATTAGTAAATACTTTCTAACTTTATTACTTTTTCTAGTCTATTTTATTCAAGATTTTCTTTCCTAAAATATGGTTTATTCAAAAAAAATTAATTTTTTTAATTTTCAAAAATTTTAAACTTTTTAAATCTTTTTTAATTTATTATTATTTTTTAATAACCCTAAAATTTTTTATTTTTATTTTATTTTTTTAATTTAAATTTTATTTTTTCTATCCTCCAACTTAATCGACATTATCCTCAATGAAAGAAGAAAAAATAGAAGGGTACAATAAAAATTTTTATTATTTATCTAGTATGAGTCTTGAAGCTTTGATTCTCCTTCAGTCTAGCCATCTAATCTAAAAGAAAATAAATTAAAAATAAATTAGATGCAAGAAATATTGGATTATCTTCCAATAAGTGCTAAGTTTATTGTCTTTAGCCAAACACAATGTAGCTCAATTCATTATGGGTCTATTAATATTATTTGGTCAATGGTTCGATTTAGTGATATCTCTTCAATATATGATTTAAGCTTTTGACCATTTACCTTAAAGAAATTCTTAGATCTAGGATCATAGAGTTTAATTACACCATTTGGAAATACTTGATTGACTATATAAGGTCCATCCCATCTAGATTTTAACTTTTTAGGAAACAATCGAAGTCTTGAGTTAAATAACTAGACTTGTTGATTTCGCTCAAAGGTTTTTCTCAAAATGTATTTATCATGAAAGACTTTTATTTTTTCTTTATAGATTTTTAAATTTTCATAGGCTTCTCATCTTAATTCATTTAATTCGATCAATTATAACATCCGGTTAGAACCAACTCGATTTAGATCAAAATTTAATTACTTTATTGCCCAATATGCTTTATGTTCAAGTTCTACCGACAGATGACATGCTTTTTCATAAATTAATCTATAGGAAGATATTTCAATAGGGGTTTTATAAGATGTCCTATAGGCCCATAATGCATCTTCTAATCGATCTGACCAATCTTTTCAATCAGGCCTAATAATCTTTTATAAGATATTCTTAATTTCTCTATTAGATACTTCTACTTGGTCACTTGTTTGTGGATGGTATAGTGTAGCTATCTTATGTGTCACCCCATATTTTCATAGTAGCATTCGAAATTGGTAGTTTATGAAGTGGGTACCTTCGTCGCTAATGATAGCACGTGAAAATTCAAACCTAGAAAAGATATTCTGTTGAGTAAATTTTAAGACTACTTTATGATCATTGGTTTGTATTGCCATTGCTTCAATCCATTTAGAAATATAATCGACAACTACCAAAATATATTCAAAACCATTAGAGGGTGGAAAAGGTCCCATAAAATCAATTTTCCAAACATCAAAATTTTTAACTACCAAAATGGGGTTTAAAGGCATCATATCTTTCTTTAAAATGTTTTCTAAGGCTTGACACTTAGGACATTCCTGACTAAAAATATAGGCATCCTTAAATAATGTAGGCCTGTAAAAATCACTTTGCAATACTTTGGTCGTAGTTTTTCTTTTAGAAAAATATCTATAGGTGGTGTGGTGCTCCCAAGCCTTGAAAGATCACGGGCAGAGCCAGGGTGAGGGCTCCGAAAAGGCTAGGATAGGTATGGTCCTAGGGTTAGGATAGGAGTTATCCTAGGATGGAGGCAGCATATAACTCTCCATGAGCTTGAGGTTCGGGTATTGAGGGCCTCAAGAAGCTTGGTTGGTGCTTCGGAGACCTGAGATTCAAGATAAAGTAAAGAACCAAAGTCAGAAAATCAAGACTGCAGAAAGAAGATTTTCTACAAGTTAGCTAGCTCAGTCCAAAACTAGGTCGGCTAAGTCTTAAAGCATAGACAAAATAGAAATATCGAGTATCGGGACTGTAGGCATGGCACAGAACTAGGTCGGCTCAGTTTCAGACTAAGCCGACCCAGTGGAACTTAGCTGGCTCAGTGCTAAGACTGAGCCGGCTCAGTGCGCGGGCTGAGTTATGCGAGGTCTGTTTTAAGCTAGGGTCTGGGTTGATCCTAGGGATCTTAAGATCTGATTTGAGAGGTCTTAAGGGGGCTAATCATGTATAGGTTGGGATTAGATCCAGGGGATGAGAGCATGTGAGACTTGGGCTCGATGAGTGCTTTCATGTATTGGGTTAGCCTAAGGAAGATTTTGAGCTATGGTTTATTAGGATTCATGTGGGAACTGTAGGGTATATAAACTAGGACATTGTAACTTTTATAATAAAAAGAGAATATAATTGAGCTTTTCTCCCTAACTCTCTTCTCTCTAGTTCCAACACCAAAATCCTAGCTTCTCTCATCTTTCTTAGATCTTCTTTAGTTTGCTGGATTAACACCCAGGTTCACGCAAGAGATTGGATCTATGGCTATGGCTCCGAGCAGCCATAAGAATAACAATTGGTATCAAAGCCAGGTTGAGCATGAAGGAGGAAGAAGATCAATTTTCAACAGAGATCAACAGCGAGATTCAGATCAAAAGGCTTTCTCCAGGCTTCGTAAGGAAGGAAGAAATCATAGGGCTGCTGTCCACCATCCCTAGTCAAGGTATTTCTCAGATCTATCTATTTGCTATTATTCGATTTGAATTGATCATGGAAAACAGCGGGTTGAAGGTAGGATTAGAGAAATTTGATGGAAAGAAAAGTTTCATGATGTGGATGGTAAGGGTGGAGGATCTGCTGGTTCAGATGAGGTTGGATTCGGTCTTGAAAGATAGGTCGGAGGAAATCATAGATAAGGAGTGGATATCCTTAGAGAAAAGGGCATGTGCCATGATTAGGGCTTGTTTGGTGGATGAGATTTTGTATGGTGTGTTAGAGGAGAGAATACCCAAGGGATTATGGTCGAGGTTGCAACAGTTGTACATGGAAAAAAATATGTGCAACAAGTTGATGCTAAAGAAGCAACTATATAGCCTTCGAATGTAGGAGGGCGAGGATGTTGCGGAGCATATTCAGCGGTTCGATCGGATGAGCATAGACTTGCTCAATATAGGGATGGATTTAGAAGAGGAGCACTACTACAAAAATGGTCTATGGCAGCGCATACTATGGCAGCGATTTTCGAAACTGCTGCCGTATTAGAAGAAGAGTACTACTATAAAAATGGTCTATGACAGCGCATACTATGGCAGCAATTTTTGAAACCACTACCATAGATCCTACGGCAGCGGTTTTTGTTAACCGATGCTATAAGTTAGACCTATAACAGTGGTTATGGTAGCAATTTTTGTAACCGCTGCTATAGGTCCGACATATAGCAGCGGTTAACGAAAACCACTGCCGTAGGTCAGACCTATAGCAGCGGTTATGGCAGCGGTTCATACTAACCACTACTATAGGTCCGACTTATGATAGCGGTTTCACTAACCGCTGCTATAGATCCAACCTATAGCAGTGGTTATAAAAAATCGCTGCCATAGGTCGACCTATAGTAGCGGTTCATTATAACCATTGTGATAGATCGGACCTACAACAGCGGTTAGTGAAACCGCTATCATAAGTCGGACCTATAACAGCAGTTAGTATGAACCGCTGCTATAAGCTTATTTATGGCAGTGGTTAATTATAATCACTGCCATATATTTTTTTTTAAATATTATATAATTTTAAAATTTAATATCCATCTTTATCATTCATTATCTAAATAATTATCATTTGAGTATCTTCGTAAAAGGTCACCTTGATCCAATGACCCTAGCTTCATCGAATAGAAAAATTTAATTTTAACGATCACGAACGACGATACGATGATCAGATAGATGAAAACCTCCGATGGATCCAAAAATCAACAACGATGATTTCGATGATATTTGTAGTGTACTATCAAAGTTTCACTTCAATCGGATATCATTATTTTGGTCAATTTAGTATATGTTAGTTTCGATCGTTAAATGATAAACGAGTGATCAAAGGACCAAACGATGTCCGATTATGAGATAATTTTTTTTATAAATGATCTTGACTACTACTTTAATCAGTTTTTATAGTGGTGATTGTAAAATTCAACTTATGAGATAAAGAATGATCTAAAACTATATGTCTCCTGATAACCATTCTGAAATTTCACTGGTTGTTATGCTCTTGCTTTTGCAATATTTGCTCAACATGAACAGTTTGAAGGAAAAAATCAAATTTTTCCGTATCAGGTTCGTTCAAATCTGATTGGTCAAGAGACATATTTCAAAATTTTTTTCTTAGATCTAAATCAGATCTGACATTTTTTAGATCTAATTTTATGATCTAATAAATAAAAAAATTAAATTAAATTAAATCTAAATTAGTTTTATCTTAATATGGGTAGTCCGATTATCCGTTGATGATCCTGCTGA
>QRFJ01005682.1:0-18735 GCA_006176705.1 Cocos nucifera
GAGAGAAGATAAGATGCAGCCAAAAATTATATATATGAATAATAATTTTATTAGCCGATCAACCCTAAGCCTTTGGACCTCCAATGATTATCCAACTAATGGACCCATTATCATCCACTTTAATGGAAGGCTATGATCTAGTTATCATAATAACTATCTCATTTTGAGGATCTAATAATTTTAATTTGAAGATGAGGGAAGGTCAGATGAACCAGCTTATCATGATTCTCCCACTGACTTCACCAACTTAGCTTAAGGAAGATCATTAATAGACTGGTCTAGAAGCATCTAAATCAGTCATACTAATTTACCTAACTGACATAGATCAGCTCGAATAATCAAGTGATCCGATCAAAATATAATTTTACCAAAAGGCCAGGTAAGTTCGATCAGTGGGAGGGTCTGCCAAAGCTTGTCTTAGACACCATAAAAAATGGTCAGATAAGTAGGCTGCTAATTAAAGACCACTGATCTGATTTATCTTAGATACTAACTGATTTAATTAGTTTTAATTAGATCAATCTAATAGTTCGTACTAGACTGCCTAGCCAAGAATCAAGTCTATCTTGGGTCTTGTTAAAGATATGGACTTGATCAACTACAACTATTGTAATTGATTTAGAGAATTCTTGACCTAATCTAAGATAATAATTGATTAGATATAGTCAATTTTTTAATTAAATCTATTCTTAGATCTAATCCAATTAATGGACCTAATCCTCACTAACCCATTTAACCCAATGTGTTATGATTTGTATCTTAGGATCTTTAATTCACAATCCTAGATTCTAATCAAACAACTTCTTAATTCTTAATTAAATTTTGGATTGAGGATTGGGATTTGACTTTTTAAAAATAATTTTTATATTTATAAAATATTTTTATAATATGATTCTATCAATCAAGTTGCATGTTTGATTCATAATCAATATGTAAGTAAGATAAGCATGAAACTACTTTAGATCTAATCTAAATAGGTTCATGTAATTGAAATAATTTCAACTATAATTAATCATAAATTATCTTAAATTAAATCTAATATATTTATGATGATTAAAATTAGATTAAAATATTTTTAATCAGATCATAAAATCTCTTAAATTTAATATAAAATTTTATGATTAATATTTTAGATCAGCACGTACTAGGACAATCTTTTCACTGTAAGGGATAAACCTTATAGCTGAACAATCTTATAGTAGTCCATGTGTTGACTCCAAGGATTGATTTTGATGAGTAACAAAATATTTTAGTATATATTTAAACTAATGAAGTTGTTGAGATCATGTTTCAGGATGCATTTTAAAGTACCAAATAAAACTTTCATATAAATGCAATTGAAAATTGAGAGAGAAGATTTGGATGCTTTTGAAGTATAAATCATGCCTAAAATAAGGTTTGCAAAGGACATCCCCAAGCTAGAATTGAAAAGGAAAACCTTTGGAGGAACTAAAATTTTTCAGCTTAAGAAACCCACAAGTCGACTCATGATTTGACTCATTGTTCAGCTCGAGCTAATACGTAGATTGGCATGCAGAAATTTCAGAAGAAATAGTCTCGAGTGGAGGCTTGAGTTGACTCGAGGTTCTCTAGTTGAAGTCTCAATGAAAATTCAGAGAATGATGATTTCAGGATAAGATCTTGAGCAGAGGGTCGAGTTGAGTCGAGGTTCTCAAGTCGAAGTCTTAGGAGAAATACAGAAGATGATAATTTTGAAGCAAAATTTAGCACAGTCTCGAGCAGAGGCTCAAGTTGACTCGAGGTCCATGAGCTGAGGATTAAGCAGAGTAAAAAGTTTCGAGCAGAATAAAAGATCTCGAGCTGATGCCTGAGTCGACTCGAGATTTGACTCAAGCTCCAATGGCTAGTTTCTACAGACTATCCAGAATTATGTAGATTGGGTTCAAATGGTTATTTTTGCTTCTCCAATGATCAAATAGGATTCTCCAACCTATCAAACAATGAAAATCACCTACAAAACATCTGGAGGAAGAGACATAACTATAAAATCATTAAAAGAAATCAAAAAGTTAAGAGATAAAAAAAAAAGAGCCTTATAAAGAGAGCATTCCACTCTCAACTCTAAAAATATCAAATCAAGTGATTCTATTCTGTAAGAAGACAAGCTCAAAAAGTTCAAAATCCTCCCTCCAAGAGGCTCCAAAAAGCTTCATCGACTTAATTGCTCATCAAAGAAGATTATTGTTCATTTTTGTTGTTCAACTTTTCTCTTTCTTGTAATTTAGCTTCAATAGGGTTTTGAAGCTAAAGAGAAGGCTTATCCAAGCCTAAAAATTAGATTGTAAGCCAAGGATTGGCTTAGGGTTTGGTTGTAGTTGGTGAGCTGGTGTAAAACCAACTAGATGCAAGTTGTTGGGTCCACTCTTGAGATATATAATTTCAATAGGAAGGGAGGGCACACAAAAAATGAGATTATTTTTATAGGAACTTGTTTTAATTAAAATCTGATAGGAATGCGATGTTGTCGTTAAGACACCGTGTTTATCAGTTTAATCCGACTTCTTAAAATCATTGAAAATGCGTAGATAGTAGTGAGTCGGGTCGAATCCACAGGGAAGGTAGTGTTTTTAGATTTGAAATCTTTGATTTTTTTGAAAAGAAAAAGAAAAGATTTGAGTTTTTGAAATCAAAAGTGAAGTCGGAAAATTAAAAATAAAAATTAAAAGATGCAGAAATTTAAACTTGGTACTAAGATCTACTTAGTTAGATCTTAGCATCTACTTGCAATAGCAATAATAATTAAAGTGCAGAAATTAAATTACAATAAAAATAAAAAGCAAGAAATTAAAATGCAAAAATAAAATTTTTATTAATTAAAATTTTAGAATTTAAATACATAAAATTTAAAAAGAAAAGAAAATAAAATAAAATAGCCTGATCTCTGATCTTGGATCGGCATTGGCAGAAAGATGGTGTAGAAGCTCGGCTCTTCTTCTCGGCACCCGTTGCTTCGAAGCAGCCTTTAACCCATAGCCTGGCTTCGCCCTGTACCAAAGCTTCACCTTGATCGGAGATGTTGAATTTCTGATGGCCTGGGGTCCTTTTTATAGAGCTAGGAGGGCTGGATATTTTTTTCTAAAGGCAATATGGGACTAATGCCTTTGTAATCGTCAAAATACAAATAAATTTGGATAAAATTTGAATCAAAATAGCTCTGATATGACTCTGATAAATCTGATAAAATCCAGCCATTCAATAGGAAATCCAACGGTCCAAAAATCATCAAAATCGGATGCAGATCAAGCTCAGATCGGGTCGGATTAAATTCTGGCCGTTGGATCGCGCTTGATCGAGGAAATCTGGCCGCAAATCGCGCTTCGGGAGTCTTGATCACCGCCGGGAGCATTCTGGACCGTCGGATCATCGCCTGGATCGAGGCGCTGCCGTCCGATGGTGATCCGCAGTGATGTTGGCAACTGAAAAAATTCGGAATGCTGACCGTCCGATCCTGACCGCAAACAACCACATCCGTCCGATCGCGCAATCACTGTTCCCATGGACCGCGTGGACCGGCCGCACCGCACACCGCAACCAATCAGCGCTTCTGTCGCCGAGTGAAATGACTAGAATTACCCTTGTGAGCCGCGATAAATTTCTGTAGACCCTTTAAGGGGTCTAGGTCCACCACGTGGCAATCTCTGATTCGCCGGATTTTGCTGAGCTGGCGGTCCACGCCTGGATCGTGGACCGGCTGATGGCTTCAATGGCTGAGTCGGCTTTGATGGCTTGGCTTGGCTTGGTGGCTCGGCTTGCGGAGCCGGCTGAGCCATTTTCTTTTTTTATTTAATTTTTATTTATTTTATATTTTTAAAAATTCATATCTTTTCCATTTTAGCTCCGTTTTACTTGAAATTTATTTCGTTGTGATCAAAAAAATGAGCTCTTTCTATTGATAATAAAATTTTATTTTTTAATTTTTATTATTTTTTATTATTTTTTAATTAATTTTTTAATTAATAAAAATATGAATTTTTCAAAAATTATATATAAATTGATTAATAATTCTTAAAAATTAATATAAATTAATTAATAAATTAATACTTTTATTGGTGAATTTATGATGCTTATCACACCCCCCAACTTAAGCTTTGCTCGTCCTCGAGTAAAGAAAGAATTTAGTTTTAAATACCTTTTAACTTTAGAGTTTCGAATTTTACCTAAGCAATTTTCAAAATGGCCATTGATATTCAGTAGAGCTTAAATGAGATATATCATTGGGGTATTAATACTTATCAATAGAAAAATTAAGTAAAGAACATTAAATTTTTCAGAACTTTTTCTAAATTATTCCACTTTTATCTCTGATTTGTCTAAACTTTCATATAGGCAGGTGTATTGCTACTTCCATCCTTCATTTATTAATTTTTATTTTCACATTGCCCACTTTTTGATGCGAATATCATTGCTTACTTAGGCAACGGGACCCGGTTACTCGGTGGGAAACCAATGTTTTTTTTTTTTTTTTTTTTTTTTTTTAACGTTGTACCACTATTGAGTGTCTTAACTCCTTAAGCTTTCTATTTGATCCATGTAGCGAGTCTTGGGCCAATGACTCCCAAACCAGTTGGCTTTAGGGCACTAGGTATAGAATACCCCTCGGGCTTACTAGCTCGAATCAAATAGGCTACGAGTTAAGACTAGCTTTACAACGAGCTTCTTTGCCCTTCCCACCTTTTGATGCGAAACTCAATGCTTGCTTAGGCAAAGAGGCCCGGTTACTCAGTGAGAAGTACTTGAAAACTATTTTATTAAAATAAATTTTTATATGAAGAAACGTATAGTTACCCTACACAAGCCTATAAAAAGTAGACTTTTCTTTGATGCTAGTAGAAATAATTAGAAATGCTCCAAGAAAAAATTTTTATGTTCTAGACTTAACTCTTTATTGAATTTTCTTAATACTTGATTCCTCAATATCTCATAGATTCTCTGAATCTGTGCATCAATTTTCTTTTTAAAAATGCTTAGTTTAATTCGATTCTTAAGCATAATCAAGTATCTAAATACTAAATACTAACTTTTTCGAGGACTTAAAATTTTAAAATTTTTTTTTTATTTTTCTCTCCCCCCAACTTAATCGACATTGTCCTCAATGGAGAAGAAAAAATAAAGGATGTAATAAAGAACATGAAAGAATACACCTAACTCAGTATATTTATTTTTATTTATTTATTTATTTTTTTGGTCCAGCACATGCCTTTGAAAATTTGAGCTCTCCCTCCAACTTATTCAAATTATCCTAAAAAAAAATAAACTAAAAAGATAAATTAGATAAAAACTAAATATTGGGTTGCCTCCCAACAAGCGCTAAGTTTACCGTCTTCAGCCAGACACAATGTAGCTCACTATCCTGTGTCGAATATTGGATTGACAAATTCCAATGGTTTTGGATTGCCAATCTCAGAAAGTTGATTTATAATCCCATTATTGATATATTCACTTTGTTAATTTTAGGGATATAATTTTATGATTCCATTCTCAGACCCATGTTTATTAAGAATTTCTCCTATTTGTTCTTCTAAAATGCTCATGAATGGAGTTTTAGGAGTTAAGTTTGATTCAATGGGTGCTGGAATGGTGACTAAAGGCGGTTTTAATTCTGGAGGTAAATTAATGTGATCCTTGCTTAAACAACTCCATTGACATTTCATTACATGCCTTTTGATTTTTATAAGAAGAACCAGCTTCTAGGGTTGAAGGGAATAGGACATTAGGTTTATAAGTCTCGGGTAAATCATCTATTCTCTTTTCCCTTATTTCTATCTCATTTAAACTGGAACTAGCATCAGTACTAATTCCTGGCTTGGGTTCTTCTATGTGGTTAGTCTCAGTACTAACCAGTTCCTCTAAATTTTTATTTTGGCTAGCATCAGTACTAGCCTCTCTCACCTGGTCTTGGTATGGGTCCATAAGAATCCTATAGCTTTTAAGTTCAGGAATTACTTTGGTATTCTCAAATTGGAGATTCTTAGATGAAACATTAGATTGATAATTTAATCCAGGTGGTTGGTGGTCATTAGGTGGGTTGTTTGAAATTGGTAGGTTCGGTAGTTGATCTAGTTCTCTCCTCATGTTAGACTCAACTAATTATCCTATTTGAGCTTCTAGTCTGGCGATAGATTGCTGTTGAGTTAGAATTAATTGTTGAAGTTGGTTAAATCTATCATCAGCTAGATTGGTCTGTTGAGGAGGTGGGTATGAAGGCTGATTATAATATGATGGCTGGTTAAACTGACTAGGCTGACCATTATTATAGGCATAATTTTGATAATTTTGCTCAAGTGAAATTTGGGTCTGAGCCTGAGTCTGTTGGGATGTCCAAGAAAAATTAAAGTTACTCCAATCTGAATTATATGAATTTGAAAATGGGTCATTAATCAATTTGGAGTATCCTTGAGTAGCTTGAACTTGTTCTTGGATAAAATATGGAAACTGTGCAGTCATAGGACATTCACTTACATGATGGGTTGGACTAGCACAGATTGAATAATTCTCCTGATAATTAGAAGATGATGTGAATTGTGTAGGAGATTGTTGACCTAGGGTTAGGAGTTGATCTATTTTCTGAGCAAGAAGGTCAACTTTATCTAATTTTTGGACAATTAGATTCATATTAGCCATTATTATGTTTAATGTGAATCAACCATTCAATTAAGTTCAACTAAATCAGAAAAAGTGATTTCCTACCATGCATGTATTAGTGTAACCCTAATGTATGGTTCAAAAAAAAATTTTAGAATATTTTTTTTATTATTTTTTATTTTATTATATTAAAAATTAATTTTTTTAATTATATTTTAATTTTTAATTTAATTTAATTTAATTTAATTATTTTTAATATTTTTTAGTTAGTTTAATTTAATTTTTATTTTATTTTATTTTATTTTATTTTTAGAGGAGAAAGAAAGAAAGAAGAGTTCTAAAGAAGAGGTCCTAAGGAGTCCTAGAACTAAGAAGAAAGAGAAGAATTAGGTTTAATTAGATTTGAATGTTGGTTAGCAATCAAGTTGGTCAATCAATCCTGACTAAGGGTTATCCTAGATCTAGACAGCTCCTAACTGCCAAGGTCACCTTCAAGCCCTCCAAGTGTAGGATTAGCCAATCAACTAGCCAGGTAAGTGTAAGGTCGGTGGGAGTCCCCCCGTTGCTTGCCTTAGACACCAATTGTGCTTGGCCAGGTAAGCGAACGGAACCAATTAGAAACCACCTTCCTTCGGGCCCAGTCGTCCCTGAACCACTTTCCTAGACACCAGTCAAATTGACTTATCCTAACCCGGTTCAACTCTTAGGATTCCTTGTCCTATTGAGCTCGAGTTCCTAGGGTTGATGTCTAATTGATTTTAAAATTAAAGGCTTAGGTCAATGCAGGATGCTTGGTTGGTTGTTTGTGGGCTAAGGAAGGGTGATCAAATCCCCACCTTATCTTGTTTAATTGGGTTGTGCCCTTAATTTGATTTAATATGAATATGCAAAAAAAAAAAAATTCAATCAAAGGGTTCTATGCAATTTAAACTAGATGCATGTAACTAATTGAATTCTGAAAGGCTTACCTTGCCTCCAGCAATCACCAAAAAAAAAAAATAAAAATAAAAAAAAATAAAACTAATATGATGCATGCTCTAAACAGTTAGGGTTTCTAATCTTATCATGAGGCTTTTAATTAGGTTTAAATGAATATTTTTTTAAATTAATTTAAAAATAAAATAAATAAATAAATAAATAAAAAGAAAAGAGGACTAGGGTTAGGATTGATCTCACCAAAATTTGATGCTTTCTTCGTTTTCTCTTTTTTTTCTACAAAATAAATAAAAAAAATTAGTAAGCAATATTAAAAAAATAATTAATTTATAAAAAAAATCAAAGAAATCAAAGAAAAAAATAGCATCTATTCCTTCCCCGGCAACGGCGCCAAAAACTTGATAGGAACGCGATGTTGTCGTTAAGACACCGTGTTTATCAGTTTAATCCGACTTCTTAAAATCATTGAAAATGCGTAGATAGTAGTGAGTCGGGTCGAATCCACAGGGAAGGTAGTGTTTTTAGATTTGAAATCTTTGATTTTTGAAAAGAAAAAGAAAATGATTTGAGTTTTGAAATCAAAAGTGAAGTCGGAAAATTAAAATAAAAATTAAAAGATGCAGAAATTTAAACTTTGGTACTAAGATCTATTAGTTAGATCTTAGCATCTACTTGCAATAGCAATAATAATTAAAGTGCAGAAATTAAATTACAATAAAAATAAAAAGCAAGAAATTAAAATGCAAAAATAAAATTTTTATTAATTAAAATTTTAGAATTTAAATACATAAAATTTAAAAAGAAAAAAAATAAAATAAAATAGCCTGATCTCTGATCTTGGATCGGCATTGGCAGAAAGATGGTGTAGAAGCTCGGCTCTTCTTCTCGGCACCCGTTGCTTCGAAGCAGCCTTTAACCCATAGCCTGGCTTCGCCCTGTACCAAAGCTTCACCTTGATCGGAGATGTTGATTTCTTGGATGGCCTGGGGTCCTTTTTATAGAGCTAGGAGGGCTGGATATTTTTTCTAAAGGCAATATGGGACTAATGCCTTTGTAATCATCAAAATACAAATAAATTTGGATAAAATTTGAATCAAAATAGCTCTGATATGACTCTGATAAATCTGATAAAATCCAGCCATTCAATAGGAATCCAACGGTCCAAAAATCATCAAAATCGGATGCAGATCAAGCTCAGATCGGGTCGGATTAAATTCTGGCCGTTGGATCGCGCTTGATCGAGGAAATCTGGCCGCAAATCGCGCTTCGGGAGTCTTGATCACCGCCGGGAGCATTCTGGACCGTCGGATCATCGCCTGGATCAGGCGCTGCCATCCGATGGTGATCCGCGTGATGTTTGCAACTGAAAAAAATGCTGACCGTCCGATCCTGACCGCAAACAACCACATCCGTCCGATCGCGCAATCACTGTTCCCATGGACCGCGTAGGACCGGCCGCACCGCACACCGCAACCAATCAGCGCTTCTGTCGCCGAGTGAAATGACCAGAATTACCCTTGTGAGCCGCGATAAATTTCTGTAGACCCTTTAAGGGGTCTAGGTCCACCACGTGGCAATCTCTGATTCGCCGGATTTTGCTGAGCTGGCGGTCCACGCCTGGATCGTAGACCGACTGATAGCTTCAACGGCTGAGTCGGCTTTAATGGCTTGGCTTGGCTTGGTGGCTCGGCTTGCGGAGCCGGCTGAGCCATTTTCTTTTTTTATTTAATTTTTATTTATTTTATATTTTTAAAAATTCATATCTTTTCTATTTTATCTTTGTTTTTCTTGAAATTTATTTCATTGTGATCAAAAAAATGAGCTCTTTCTATTGATGATAAAATTTTATTTTTTAATTTTTAATTTTTTATTATTTTTTAATTAATTTTTTAATTAATAAAAATATAAATTTTTCAAAAATTATATATAAATTGATTAATAATTTTTAAAAATTAATATAAATTAATTAATAAATTAATACTTTTATTGATGAATTTATGATGCTTATCAATAACCTAATTCACCTCCCCCTCTTGGGTTGTTTTGCTGGGCAACAAGTGGTATCAGAGCTTGATACTCACTTTATTTGATTTAACAATCAAGAGTTAAGATCAATTGGCAATCCATATGAGTGCATCTCTTGTTGAAGGGCAATTGACCAACCATCTATCCTTGTTCAATGGAGCAAATTACACTTATTAAAAGCATGCATGCGCATTTACATTCAAGCACTTGATTATCAACTTTGAAGAGTAATAATCAAAGGTCCACACACTTTCACAATCAAATAGAGGGTAATGACATTTCCAAATCGAAAGAGGATTGGGATGAGCATGATATGAGAATGATAGAATTAAATACTAAGGCCATGAATGTCCTATATTGTACATTAGATCCTAATGAATTCAATAGAATCTCTACTTGTGCTTCTTCGACCAAGAAGATTTGGAATAGGCTAGAGGTTACCCATGAGGGTACCAATCAAGTAAAGAAGTCTAAAATAAATATGCTTGTCCATCAATATGAGTTATTTAAAATGGAGTCAAATGAGTCTATTTCTAAAATATTTACTAAATTTATCGATATTATCAATGATTTGAAAAGCTTGGATAAACCTTACACTAATAGTGAGCTTGTTCGTAAAATTCTTAGATCACTTTCAAAAGCTTGAAAAGCAAAGGTCATCGCCATCCAAGAAGCTAAAGACCTCAACAAGCTACCATTGAAAGAGTTTCTTGGGTCCTTAATGACTCATGAATTGAATATGAGGCAAAACATTGAGGACGAAATCAAGAAGAAAAAGATCATAGCTCTCAAGATAACTACTCCCAAGAATGATGAGAGTGAGGAATCCGATGAAGAGGAGGAAGAAGAAGACTTGGCCATGATTGCAAGAAAATTTAAGAGGTTTATGAAAAAGAAGAAGCAAGGATTCAAGAAGATCTTCAAAGGTGAACCAAGTAAGAAGAAAGAGAAGGAGCTACTAATTTACTTTGAGTGTAAGAAACCCAGCCACTTTAGGATGAACTACTTCCTTCTTAAGAAATCATCCAAAAAGCTTAAGAAGAAGGCGATGATGGCCACTTAGAGTGATAGTGAGAACTCTAGCTCCGAGGAAGAATCATAAGAAGAAGCTAATCTTTGCTTGATGGCACATCATGAGGAGGTAAATACTGAAAACTTCTTAGATTTTACTTTTGATGAGTTATAAGAGGCTTTTTCTAAACTAATGGCTGAATATAGGAAAGTAACTTTGAAAAATAAAGACTTGAGAAAGTTAAATTTAGAACTCACTCATGAAAAAAAAATATTTTCTGAAAAACTAAATTTGCTTACTAATGAAAATTAAAAATTGAATGATTAACTAGAAAAAATTAAACCATTTGTAGAAAGATTTACCTATAGTTTTGAAAAATTAAATATGCTACTAAATGAGCAAAGAGCTATTTTTAACAAGGTTGGATTAGGATTTAAATCTCATAAAAAATAAAAATTATTTAAACATCTATTTGTTAAAGCCTCATCAAACTTTATCTTAAATATCTCATATTTTGTTATGGCAAAATTGATCATAAATTTTATGCATGTGATTTCAGAAAATTAAATAAAAAATAGTTAAAATGGTTTGAATTCTAAAAGAAATCATGAGCACTCACCCCAAAGGATCCAAGATGACTTGGATACCTAAAAATTTAACTTGATTTTCTTGTGTAGGAGTGTCTTACAGCCCGAGATAAGAAAAGACTTTGGTATCTTGATAGTGGCTTTCAAGATGCATGACAGATGACAAATCTCAATTTATCATTTTTGAGTCTAAAGAGAGAGTAGTTATATTTGGTGACAATGAAAAGGAACGTATCATTGGTGTCGATAACATTCGTATCACTCATTCTATTTTTATTCAAAATGTATTGCTAGTTGATGAGTTGAAACATAATTTACTTAGCATTAGTCAATTTTGTGATAAGGAATTCAAAGTAACTTTTGAATCTTTATTATGTATTATTTCTAATTCAAATGATAATGATATCATGTTCATAGGACTTAGACATAACAATATCTACATGATAGATCTTGATGATCTATACATGAAGAATGGTCAATGTCTAGTGGTAATGGATGCCAAGATCAATAAAACTAGTTGGTTGTGGCATCGTAGATTAGGTCATGCTAGTATGAACTTACTCTCAAAATTAATTAAGAAAGACCTTGTAAGAGGATTACCAAAACTAAGTTTTGAAAAAAATTGAATTTGTGATGCATGTCAATTTGGAAAGCAAACTAGAAATTCTTTCAAACCAAAAGGAATGATTTCAACCTCTAGACCTTTAGAATTGCTACACATGGATTTGTTTGGATCGACAAGGACCACTAGTCTAGGAGGTAAAAAGTATGATCTTGTAATTGTAGATGATTTTTCAAGATTCACTTAGGTAATATTTTTAGCACAAAAAGATGAAGCCTTCAATGCATTTTCTAAATTTTATAAAAAGATTTTTGAATAAAAAGAATACATCAATAGTCTGCATACATAGTGATCATGGTACAAAATTCAAAAATTAGTATTTTGAGAACTTTTATAATGAAAAAAATTAATCATAATTTTTTAGCACCTAGAACCCACAATAAATTGGAGTAGTAGAAAGAAAAAATTGAACACTAGAAGAAATGGCATGAACTATGTTGTGTGAAAATAATTTACCTAGATATTTTTAGGCTAAGGTAATAAATACTGCATGTTACACATTAAACTGTGTTCTAATAAGACCTATTTTAAAGAAAATCTCAAATGAATTTTGGAAAGATAGAAAATCAAATATCAACTATTTTCATGTGTTTGGTTGCAAATGCTTCATACTTAATAATAAAAAAGATAATCTGAAAAAATTTGATGCCAAGTCCGATGAGGATATCTTCTTAGGATACTCCTCATCAAGTAAGGCATATAGAGTCTTCAACAAGAGAACTCTCATTATTGAAGAATCAATTTATGTTATCTTTGATGAATATAATGATAAATCTATTAGAAAAGAAGATGCTTTAGATGAGGATGCAGAAAATCTTCATGACAAGATGGACAATCTAACACTCAAGGATGCTCCACCTCAAAATAATGAAGAAGAGAAGAATGAAGAGTCCTCTTACAGTCCAAGAGAGGAGCTTCCAAAAGAATGGAGGCATGTACATGGACATCCTAAAGATCTTATAATCGATGATCCATCACAAGAGGTAAGAACACGATCTTATTTTAAAAATATAAATAATTACATAGCTTTTATTTCATAAATTGAATCAAATCAATAGAAGAAGCTGAAAATGATCCATATTGGATCGATGCCATGCAAGAAAAATTAAATCAATTTGAAAGAAATAAAGTATGGACCCTAGTTGATAGACCAAATGACCATCCAATAATTAGAACTAAATGGGTATATAGAAAAAAATTGGATGAACATGGAACCATTATAAGAAATAAGGCTAGATTAGTAGCAAAATGATATAATCAGGAAGAAGGCATTGATTTTGATGAAATTTTTACCCCTGTAGCTAGATTAGAGGCTATTAGACTATTGCTTGCTTTTGCATGTTTTATGAATTTCAACCTATACCAAATGGATGTAAAAAGTGCATTTCTGAATGGTTATATAGTAGAAGAAGTATATATTGAACAACCATCTGAATTTGAAAATCATGCACTTCCAAATCATGTATTCAAATTACATAAAGCCCTGTATGGTCTAAAACAAGCCCCACGTGCTTAGTATGAAAGATTAAGTAAATTCTTACTAGATAATGAATTTACTAAAGAAAATATTGATAAAATCTTGTTCTTAAAAAGAAAAGATGAGAATCTATTAGTTGTACAAATTTATGGATGATATTATTTTTGGTGCCACTAATGAAATCCTTTGTCAAGAATTTGCTAAGCTAATGCAGGATGAGTTCGAGATGAGCATGATGGAAGAGTTAAACTTCTTCCTCGGACTCTAAATCAAGCAAAATAAAGAGAAAATCTCCATCAATCAAATAAAATATATAAAAAAAATATTCAAAAAGTTTGGGATGGAGAGTTGAAGACCAATTGGCACACCAATGAGTACATCTTACAAACTTGACAAAGATGAGAGAGATAATAAAGTAGACTTAAAATTATATAGAGGTATGATAGGCTCACTTCTTTATCTTACTGCAAGTAGATCAGATATAGTATTCAATGTTTGCATGTGTGCTAGGTATCAATCAGATCCTAGAGAATCACATTTGCTTGATGTTAAAAGAATCTTTAAATACTTATCTGGGATACTTAATGTAGGACTATGGTATGATAGAGCTTCTCAATTTGAATTAATTGGTTACTCTGATGTTGATTTTGCTGGGTGCAAACTTGATAGTAAAAGCACTAGTGGCACATGTCAATTCATAGGAGTAAATTTAATTTCTTGATTTAGTAAGAAACAAAGCTCAATAGCACTCTCAATGGTCAAGGTTGAATATATAGCTGCTGAGAGTTGTTGTACATAAATTCTTTGGATTAAACAATAATTAGAAGATTTTGGATTCAAACTTAATAAGATACCCATAAGATATGACAACACAAGTGCAATCAATTTAACCAAGAATCCAATTCAACACTCAAGATCCAAACACATTAAGATAAGATATCACTTCATAAGAGATCATATACAAAATAATGATGTGGTGCTTAAATTTGTTAGTATTGATAAATAATTAGTTGACATATTCATAAAATTTTTGAGTGAAGAAAAATTTAGTATTATTAGAAGAGACTTAGGACTATGCTACCAACCTGATTAAATTTTATTCTCCAAATTTTTAAGTAAATTAAATTAAATCCAAAAGAATTAAATCTTATGTACAAAATTAATGATTAATATTTAAAAAATAATTAAACATTATCTGAATATCAAATATCTTCTGAAATTCTAGAAGTTTTAGAACTATTGCTTGAGTCGACTCGAGCAAACTAGTTCAAAACCACGAGTCGACTCAAGGGTCGGGGCCATAGGCGATTAAAATGGATCCGTGACTGTTCGTGATGCCCTAGAGATTCTTCATCTTGATGAGCAGAGGGCCTCTCATCTTTCCAAACTCAATCCAACAGTGTCTGCTTGCTTTCCTACCATCTCTTTCCTTCGATTCGTAAAGTTAGGAAATAGATTTGGATAAAATGGTTGGAGAAAGGCATGGAGTGTGGAAAGTTTGTAATACCCATGGAGCCGAAGAACGAGAGAGGAGAAGAAAAGTCCGAATGAAATAGACGACATCCCAACCATCTGAGATTTCTCAACCTTTCGAAGAACCCTTTCAAGAAGAACCCATTCAAGAAGAACCCATTTAGGAAGAAGCTCAATAGAATCAAGGTATACCGAACTCACCTCCTCCACCACCTTCACCTGCCGATAGGATGGCCATTAGAGCCATTGCAATGGGGAGGAGAATTGATTTTGATTTTTTTTGAAAGTTATAATTTTTCTATTAGGACTTGTATTGGTAGGACGGGGTGAAGAAATTTCTATACAATGGATATCCCCATGTACCCTAAGTTGGTTAGTGAGTTCTACAAAAATCTTAAAAGCAAAATTTTTTGAAATTGTAAGTACAGTCAAAGGTATACAAATTGAGGTGACTAAGGAGAGTTTGGCTTAGATTTTTAGTATCACACAAGAAGATTTTGTGCCTGATAAATTATCTGACAAAAAGAGGGATTTGAGATTAATTATGGATAGGGATAATATTATAGGAGATGTACTGGCACCCACACTATCAGTGAAAATGAGAGTTCTTCATCATATCATCAGTGAATTTTTTATTCCAAAATTAGGTAGATATAACTTTATGTCTGAAAGAGAGTTGTGTATGATGTATTTGATGGTTTAGGAAACTCAGATAAATCTGCCTAGCATTATGATGCATCAAATGAGAGAGGTAGCATTTAGAAACAAGGTGTGTTTGCCCTATGGCATGGCCTTGATCAGGATATTTGAGACTGTAAGAGTGTCACTAAAAAATGAAGCAAGTAAGAAGCAGTCTCACTATGATGTATATGACATGAGAGCCTTAATCAGAATGCAGTATCACGTAGAGGATGGAAGATGGGTCAAGAACATTTTTGGTCAAGAGAGGAGAGCGCCCAGAGTTGTAAAGGCAGGAGAGCCCTCTACTCTAGCTGCAGTCCGAGATGCATCTGACACTGACCCCGGTACACCCGATACACTTATGACACCTCAAGCTCTACCCATGGGAAGGTTCCCACAGACATCACATGCTGACTCTGCATCTATGAAGAGACTGGCAGATATGATATCTACCAGAGTCAGTAGAGAGATTAAGAAACTATCTGAGAGAGTAGAGACTATACAGACAGAGATGAGGTCTATCTCTTAGAGACTTTCTATTTTGGAGCAGAGGGAGCACACACATGACACATCTACTGATCAATCTAGCATCATTAAGGAGATTGCTCGGCTCAGGAGGAGAGTTGAGTCTGGAGGCACTGAGATGATGGCAGCGATTAGTAGCTTGGATCAAGCACAATAGCAGGGCATCATTTCAATACTTGGAGCCATGGGTAGTTTGATTGAAAAAATAGAGAGACTCGCTCTAGGTGCGATACCACCACCAGTAGTAGCAGATGCCGCGGCTGGGGCAGCCATGCTATGACCTCCACCTCCTCCACCTATGTCACCTGGTCAGACCACCCAAGTATCCATGAGTGAGAGTAGACCACCACTCAGAGTCTACACTCATGGAGGGCCTCCTCCCTCGTAGGTAGCCAGACCTTTTGCTAGGACTAGGAGTAGGAGAGCCAGACCTTCTATATCATGAGCCTCATCTCAGACATTAGAGATTCCATCTGATAATGAGTAGCCTCATAGAATCTAGTGTCTGTCTACTTCTTGTATTCAGATCTATGTATTAGGAGTATATGGTTGTATTTGACTCCATGTACTTGGCACTTATAGATGTAAACTTGCTTACCGTGGTCTTGCCTTGAACTTGATGTTTCATTGTATCTTAGTGTGTTTTAGTGGCTTAACACACCCATTTTGTTAAAGCAATGAAACTCATGATCACTTACTCTTGCACTCATTCTGAACATTGGCCGTAACTTTATATTTTTGATTGATGACAAAAAGGGGAAGTAATATGTATATGAGCACGAATTCATTCACTTTGAATATGTTAAAATTCATCCACTATTCATTCACTTTGAATGTTCACTTTGAATATGTTAAATTAAAAATTTTTAGCATAAATGTGTTAAGGTGAAAATTTTCAACTTGAATGTGTTAAGCATGAATATGTTAAGGATTGAAATTTTCAACATATATGATGTGCAATATAAGTTTGGACTTTGTGCCATAATACATACTCTATGTATGATTGTTTAATACTAATACTTGGCACACATATGGATATATGCTGGCAATTTACCATTTTAATGAGTGCAAGCAGAAAACTTAACCTTGAATTGAAAAGATATATTAAAAATGCAAGCATAAATTCAAGAGGAGACAAATATGAAAATACAAAATGGATTAAATCATTAAAAATATCCTTAATGCATTGTTATTACACATTTCTTGCTCATATACTCAAAGTTTTGTCATCATAAAAAAGAAAGAGATTGTTGACTCCAAGGATTGATTTTGATGAGTAATAAAATATTTAAGTATATATTTGAACTAATGAAGTTGTTGAGATCATATTTCAGGATGCATTTTAAAGTATCAAATAAAACTTTCATATAGATGCGATTGAAAATTGATAGAGAAGATTTGGAGGCTTTTGAAGCATAAATCATACCTAAAACAAGATTTTCAAAGGACATCCCCAAGCTATAATTAAAAAGAAAAATCTTTGGAAGAGCTAAAATTTTTCAGCTTAAGAAGCCCATGAGTCGACTCATGGTTCGACTCGTTGTTCAGCTTAAGGTGATACGCAGACTAGCACGCAAAAATTTTAGAAGAAAAAGTCTCGAGTAGAGGCTCGAGTCGATTCGAGGTTCTCGAGTCAAAGTTTCAGTGAAAATCTAGAGAATGGTGATTTTGGGGCAAAGTCTCGAGTCGACTCGAGATTCTCGAGTCGACTCAAGGTTCTCGAGTCGAAGTCTTAGGAGAAATATAGAAGATGATAATTTTAAAGCAAAGTTCGGCACAGTCTCGAACGAAGGTTGGAGCAAACTGGAGGTCTACGAGCTAAGGATCAAGTAGAGTAAAAAATCTCGAGCAGAGTAACAAGCAGAGTAAAAGGTCTCAAGCTAATGTTTGAGTCGACTTGAGGTTTGACTCAAGCTCCAACGGCTAATTTTTGCAGATTATCTAGAATGGTACAGATTGGATTCAAATGGTCATTTTTGCTTCTCCAATGGTCAAATAGGGTTCTCCAGCCTATCTAACATGAAAAATCACCTACAAAATACCTAGAGGAAGAGACATGACTATAAAATCATTGAAAGAAATCAAAAAGTTAAGAGAGAGAAAAAAAAAGAGCCTTAAAAAGAGAGCATTCCACTTCTAACTCCAAAAAAATCAAATCAAATGATTCCATTCTGCAAGAAGACAAGCTCAAACAGTTCAAAATCCTTCCTCCAAGAAAACTCCAAAAAGCTTCATCGACTTAATTGCTCATCAAAGGAGCTTGTTGTTCATTTTTGTTGTTCAACTTTTCTCTTTCTTGTAACTTACTTCAATAGGGTTTTGAAGCTAAGGAGAAGGCTTATCCAAGCTTGAAAATTGGATTGTAAGCCAAGAGTTGGCTCAGGGTTTGATTATGGTTGGTGAGCTGGTATAAAAATCAACTAGATTTTGGATAGTGAGTCTTGAAAACTATTCGACTATAATTTTGGAGAGATTATAGTAAAATTTTCAAGTGGACCTTGGAGAGTGGATAATTTTATTTATGATTTAATAAATTTAAAAGTTTTAGATCTAAAAATAAAATTTTAGATTGCATGGTGTGCGCAAGACAACCCAAGAGGAGGGTGAATTGGGTTTTTCAAAATTTAAAAGAAGTTGGATGCTATTTTCAAAAATAAATAATATGATGGTGTATGCTTTAGTTCTAAGTGTGTAGAAATACAGAAATATAAATGAAATGAAGTAAACAAGATAATTATAAATACTAAAAAATTTATAGTGGTTCGGTGTCTCTTGCACCTACGTCCACTCCTCA
>QRFJ01005683.1:0-62189 GCA_006176705.1 Cocos nucifera
AGTCATTGACAAGAAGGTAGACTTCCTAATGACTACTCGAGGTGGTCACGCTCAGTGCCCTCGTTCTCTAACGAGTACCTGTACTCTCGCTCCGGTGTCTCCACACCATAGACTCAAGACTCATCTACTAAAGAGAAGCGATCGTACACCAACCTTCCGGATCAATCACCATCCTCGTGATGATCCTATGGTCGGAAGCTGTTTATGAGTTAATAATGATTATTCATGTCTTAAATTTTCAACTCTTGAAAATATGAATTATCATTACCATTAACTCAAAGGATGTATCACAGACACTAAATACACAGGTGTGATAGAAAATAACCCATTTCATTAATTATAGTCAAAATTATAATTTTGCCCCTAGAAGTGTATTACAAGTGTCAGCCAATTCTGGCTTCTAGGGCACATATATCTAACAGTTCTCTCCTATGAGTGCATGACATATGGGCAGATGTCTAAGTGTCAAAGGTCAACCTTTGACTAAAGTCAAAAAAAAAGATTTAGCAGGTGATAAAAAATGGCAGGTGTTGTCTCAAATTTATCTCATAAATTAAGACAATCCTTTTCTGACCTAGACAAGCTCTAGTCAGACCAAGTAACGGTTTCTGAGTGAGCTCAAACATATTTGGCTCAGTCGAGACAAGCTTTAATGATTGTTGAAGGAGAATATTAGGCTCAATCATGTGCTAGCATGATTTTATTGAACCTAATTGAATCTTATTCAAATCAATTGAACTGGATTAGTCCAATTGATGATATCCAGATCCAAATGCTTGTTTGTGTGACCTAGTTAGGTTCAGTTTCATATGGTAATGGGATACGTCGCGATCTCTATCATCAAAACACCTTTCAATGGGTTAGAACTTTTTTGATTCAGACAACTAGTATGATCGATCATCCAAATCATTCTAATTGCTCCCAAAATCTAGTAGTGATACCTAACAGCATATGGTGGCAACCCATCAGAACTGAAAACGAACCTTTCGGTGTAGTTACCTATGTGATTTAGTTCCTCTATCTTGAGCCCTGATCGGATTAGGGATAAGGTGATCTCGTCAAACCCTAATTTCCATCATATGAATTAATCATTCGATTCAAGTCCAATGTGAAAATCCTAATAGAAACTCTTTCTATTATTTCACTCTGCCATGGCCATCAACTTATGGAGTTGTTCTCATGATCATCATAGGGCTGTCATCTACCGAGGTAGATAGATTTTCTATTGGTGCAATCCAATTTCTACAATGAATATGCTATAGCCAACATACACCTCAAGATTCTGAATGTCTAGGAGATCGAGTTATGGTGTAGTCAAACTATAATACCCTCAAGGTGAACTGCCGATGCACCTTAGGTCAAAGAACCAGACACACCACTGCAGCTTCGAACCAATCATCGATGAGAAGGTAGACTTCCTCATGACTGCTCGAGATGGTCACGCTCAGTGCCCTCATTCTCTAACGAGTATTTGTACTCTCACTTTGGTATCTCTACACCATAGACTCAAGAGTCATCTATCCTAAAGAAGCGATCGTACACTAACCTTTTGGATCAATCACCATCCTCATGATGATCCTACAGTCGGAAGCATTTTATGAGTTAATAATGAAAATTTATGTCTTAAATTTTCAACTCTTGAAAATATGAACTATCATTATCATTAACTTAAGGGATGTATCATAGACACATTCAAATACACATTATGGTAGAAAATAATCCATTTTATTATTTATAGTCAAAATTATAATTTTGCTCTTAGATGTGTATTACAAGTGTCAGCCAATTCTAATTTTTAGGGCACATATATCTAACAAACTCCTACTTGACCTAAAGCCAATTGGCTACAAATCTAAGTTCCATCTTCTCAAGGTTGGTTTCAATCTTCTGCTGGTCCAACGGTTTTGTGAGTGGGTATGCCACATTATATAAGGAGTCGACTCTTTTGACCTTGATAAAATCTTTCTCGAGGTAATCGCGGATGAGGTGATATCATCGCTTGATGTGCTTGGATTTTTGGTGAGACCTCGGCTCCTTAGCAAGGGCTATGGCGCCATTGTTGTCGTAGTATAGAAGAATGGCATCCGATGGCATCACTCCGATCTCTGCGATAAATTTTTTGTACTAGAATGCCTCCTTCGCAGCTTCTGATGCAGCGATGTATTCTACTTCCATGGTGGAATCTGCTATTATTGTCTGCTTAAAACTTTTTCAACTGACAGCACCACTATTATACACAAACAGATTTTCAGATGTCGACTTTCGATCATTTATATCGAACATAAAATCCGAGTCTGTATACCCCTGGACTTGGAGTTCTCCATTACCAAAAATCAACAACATATCCTTAGTTCTTCTCAAATACTTAAGGATACATTTCACAAAAGTCCAGTATTCTTCATCTAGATTCGACTGATATCTGCTCGTGACACTCACAGCATGGGCTATATCAGGTCGTGTACATAACATGGCATACATGAGGCTTCCTATTGCAGAAGCATAAGAGATCTTGCTCATGCATTCAATCTCCTCAGGTGTGTTAGGACACATTTTCTTGGAGAGATGAATACCATATATGAAGGATACTAATCCCCTCTTGGAGTTTTTCATGCTAAATCTCTTTAACACATCCTCTATGTACATCTTCTGTGAAATACCTAGCATCCTATTCGATCTATCTCTATAGACTTTGATTCCTAGAATGAAGGATGCTTATTCTAAGTTGTTCATGGAGAATTATTTAGATAACTATATTTTAACTATAGTCAACATGGAAATATCATTCCCAATAAGGAGGATATTATCCATGTATAATTCAAGGAAGGCAATAGCGCTCCCACTGACCCTTTTGAAAACACATGGTTCCTCCTCATTTTTGATGAAATCAAATAATTTGATCATATTATTAAAATGAGTATTTCAGCTTCGAGATGCTTGCTTAAGTCCATATATGGACCTTTGCAGCTTGCATACTTTGTGATCAGCATTACTGGATGTGAAACCTAGTGGCTGTTCCATATAGATATCTTCCTCAAGGTATCCATTTAAGATGCTGTTTTCACGTCCATTTATCATATTTTATAATCGAAATAAACTACAACAGCAAGCAATGTGTGGATGGATTTTAGCATAGCTACTGATGAAAAGGTATCCTGATAGTCAATGCCTTTGTGCTAACTATATAACCTTTTGCCACTAATCTAGCTTTGAATGTCTCTACATTCCCATCTGCACCAATCTTTCTCTTATAGATTCATTTACACCTAATAGGTACTATAATTTCTGATGGATCTACCAAGGTCCAAACTTGGTTTGAGTGCATTGAGTCAATTTTTGACTTCATTGCCTCTAACTATTTTTTGGAGTCGATATTCGATATCGCCTCGTCATAGGTTTTGGGATCACCATGAACCCTATTACCTACGAGAAACATTTCCTCTACTTTCTCTGTGATAGTACATAAGTACCTCTCAGGAGGATGAGAAATTCTTTCGATCTACGAGGTGGAGGAGGTAGTGATTGTATTGGCTCAACCTGATTTGGTTCCATGGGGTCCTTAGCTTGTTGCTCTTGGGAGACATTCTCCTCTAGCTTGATCTGCTTTCCAATACCGCTATCTTAAATAAACTATTTTTTAAGAAAAATAGCATACCGACTCACAATCACATTGTGGTCTTCTGGAATGTAGAAATAATATCCTAATGACTCTTTAGGATATCATATGAATTGAGCTCTAAAGGACCTATAGTTTAACTTGTCTGCTTATTGTCTTTTGACATGAGCCAGACAATCCAAAATTTTGAGATGACTCAGACTTGGTTTCTTACCATGCCATATCTCATACGGTATGGTAGGAACAGTTTTAGAGGGAACCCTATTCAGTAAATATATTACAATTAACAAACTATATCCTAAAGAAAATCAGAGAGGTCTGTGAAGCTCATCATGGATCGAACCATATCTAATAGGGTCTAGTTTCTCCATTCTGAAATTTCATTGAGTTGAGGTGTTCCAGATGGAGTCCATTGAGAGACTATGCCATTTTACTTGAGATAGTCCAGGAATTCTCGACAAAGGTATTCCCCTTCTCGATCTAATTGAAGAACCTTAATGAATTTTTTAGTTTGCTTTTCGACTTCATGTCTAAATTTCTTGAATTTTTCAAAGGCTTCAAACTTGTCTTCAAACTTATGTCTCATAAGAAACACGTGCTCATATCGAGATAAATCATTGATAAAGATTATGAAGTGATCAAAGTTGCCTTTGGCCGACACATCAAATAGGTCGCACACATCAGTATGTACTAGGGCAAGTAGATCCGTGGCCCTATCCCCATGTCCTACAAAAGGAAGCTTAGTCATTTTGCCATGAAGACATGATTTATAAATTGGATATGGCTTGGAAATCAACAGACTCAATAGCTCAATTTTCTTCAATTTGTTAACCCTATCTTCTACTATATGACCTAGCCTTAGGTGCCATAGATACCATCATTTGGACTATCCCTGGGTCATTTTACGGCATTCACATTTTGCTCGATATTAAAGATAGATACATCAATATGTAACTGGTAGAGATCGTTAATGAGGAAACCACTTACATATTTATTTCTTTCATAAAGAATATTATAATGGTCCTTAAGAAAACTAATTACATAGCCTTCTTGTGCTAAACATGAAACAAAAATCAAATTTCTGCTTGCGGCAGGCACATAATAGCAATCCCTAAGTACTACATCTAAGCCGGACGGTAGTCGAAGAGGATAGGTTCCTATGGCCACAGAAGCAATCCTTGCTCCATTTTCGACGTATAGGATCATCTCTCCATCCCTCAGCCTTCTACTATCCTCAAGATCCTGCATAGAAGTGCACAAATGAGCACTAGAACCAGAGTCAAACACCAAACTGGATGTAGAAGAAATCGTAAAGTTAGATTCAATAATGAGCATACTTCTAGAAGGACCTGTCTCCTTCTTATTCTTTAGGATGGCCAGGTATGTAGGATAGTTCTGCTTCTAGTGGCTGTCAGTATTATAATGGAAATACTTTTCTTTGTCAGTGGCCTTCTTCTTCAGCTCTGCCTTCTTTTTCTTTCCATCTTCCACCTTCTGTCTTTTCACAGACTTCTTCTTTTCAAAAGACTTTCTCTTGGAAGATGTCCATTCCATAGCAAGTACTGAGCCTTTAGAACTTTTCATAGAAAACTCAGCAGTAACCAGCATATTCATAAATTCGGCTAGAGTATTCTGAAGTTTATGTATACGGTAGTTCATGATGAACTGCCCATATGCATTAGTCAAGGATTGCAGAATTATATTATTCTATAGATCCTGGTCTAACTTTACTCCAAGCTTCTCAAGCTCTTCCAAGTTCTTGATCATCATTAGACAATGATCTTGGACTGATTGCCCATCATGCATTTTAGCCTTAAATAGTCATTTAGTGATCTCATATTTGGCCGTGCGACTCTGTTCACCAAACAACTCTTACAGGTGAGCCAATATTTGGCAGACAGTCTTGATATCTTCATGTTGATGCTAAAGCTCATCAGACATCGAGTCCAATATGTAGTATCTGATCTTGTTATCTTCATCCATCCATTTATCAAGAGATGCTCTCTGTTTAGCAGACGGACCGACTGATAAGGTGGGAGGATCCTGATCCAAACATGAGTTAACTTTTCAGAATTCAAAATGATTTTGAAGTTCCAGAGTCAATTCTTGTAACTGGATCTGGTCTGTCTATGGGTGTCCAGGATATGAGCTAGTGGATTGGATGCAGATATTTTTTTTCTTGTAGAGAGTCAAAGTTTTTAGTTAGATTTTGTAATTAAGACTTGATCAATTTATTTAGGAGTTTGATTTTTAAATAAATTAGCTCCCATTATTTTTTTTAAATTCCTACACTCTCTCTGTAGAGATGCAAAAATCTTCATGATTAATGATTTCTAGTGGATGGTGCAGTCCCACCAATTGACTCATCACCTCACCTAACAGTTATTGGTGATGGATTAGCCAATGAGTGAACAACTCTTATCTAATGATTCTCTAATCATGGTGCACCCAGGCTTGGTCTCTAATTCATAAATCTCACCATGTCCAGAATATTGATTTACTCCTTAGTTAAGTCAGACCTACCATTTGCACAGATTGGATTTGTAATTGGGTCTCTCATTGTATCCAAAATATTGAGCCCAATCCATCCTTCAGTCCGTAGCATCCAATGGCTAATAGATATGATTGCATCTTCTCGATGCGACTGAACCACTATGACCAGCCGAGAACAATCAACCTTGAAAAAGGCCCATATATCTATAATGGTGGAAGATCGTAGACCTAATCTTTTCTTAGGAAGATTTGATTTAGGTTTCTTTAAAGTTGACTTGACATAGTCATAACCATTATGACTAATCTAGTGGCATGAGTTAGCTCGGATTATTAGCCACCTTAGATCAGGACTGAGCCGATAAATATGGCCAGGTAAGTGAGACTGATGGAAGGGATATGCCATTAACTCGACAAGAATGCATTCGAGTTGAGTATCCCCTAATTAAAAATCAATCGATCGTATCTACCAAACTTACCTTAGACACCAAATTATTGAACCAGAACTAATCGGGTTAGCCTACAATTCAGACTCTAATCACTGAGCCTAATTAGGTCTTAACTTGATCGATCACTCATGTGACTCGACCTTGATCCAGACTTAATCCTATTAAGCTGGTCAATTTAAGCACTCTTGATCCCATCTAACCAACTCTTGATTCAGTTTGATCAATTGCTAGACCTAATTGAGCTACCCAAGTTTGAACCCAATTTTATGAATATGTCTTAGATCTAAAAATTCTTAATTTTAGATCTAATATATTTCATAATCTTAATTCTTAATTAAGTTTAGGATTCATAAACAAATTATGTAAATAAAATCCTAGAATTTCAAGATCTAGGGCTTTATAGAAAATAAATTTTTGATTTCTGATTAAGGATGAACACGCAGCATCCCTATACATCATAAGAACACCCCATTGAATGGGAGGAGAGGGCCTTTAAATCCTTCTTTGTTCTTATGATCGGATGGTCAAGGGGAATGCCTTAATCAAAAACATGATAAATCTACAAAACTAGTTAGATCTACATCATATATCACATATAAAAATTGATCTAACTTAAAAATATGTTTTGCATACATCTCATGTATCATATCATGCATTTTTTCACATCTAAATTATCTCATAAATATCTAAAAAATAAAATTTAAATTTAATTATATCAAATTAAATTTATTCAAGATAATTTTGTAGAACTATTCTACAACTGGTCTAAACATGCATCTATCATATCTCATATGAACAAAATTAAATAACTTTATTTTCTATTTTTATAATTTAATTATAATATTTATAGTATGAAAAAATAGTAAATAAATAAATTTAAAAATTATAACTAATCAAATTAAAATTATGATTATGTTAGACTACACATAGAATAATTCTATTCCTAGTCTAGTCATGCATCTCATACATTTTAGATCTAGATTATTTAATTTTCTTAATTTTTAATTTTAGATCTAATCATATCTAATGTGATATTTAAAATCATCTAATTATTAGATAAAAAATATATTAAAATTAGATCTAATTAATTATGGGAACCTAGCTCTGATACCAGTTGAAGAAAAAAATCCTATTTTTTGGATCAGGTTCGTTCAGATCTGATTTGATCAAGAGAAATATTTTAAAAGTTTTTCTCTTAGATCCAAATTAGATCTAAAACTTTTCAAATCTGATTTTATTAATCTAATAAAATAAAATAAAATTAATTAAATATAATTTAATTATATCTTTGTTATGGGTAATCCTATTATCCTGTGATAATCTCGATGTTTGTCTGAGGTTCTGGATGTAGCCACGCAAGCACCTGGCCTCTATCGGTATCAACTCAGACAGGATTTGGAGATCTTCTTCTTTTCAATTTATTCTTCAAAAATTAAATCTGGATCTGATCTTGAAGGTCTTCAAAATATATTTTGAAGATCAGCTATTGTCTCTTGCAGCAGTGCTATCTTTTTCCTTTTCTATCGCCTTTCTCTTACTTGGATCGCACCAAACTCGAGCCCAAAAAGTCTTGGACGTGGATAGGAGAGAGAGGACCTGAAGGTGGCATAGAGAGGAAGGGAGAGAAGTCTTGTAGTGTGGGCAAAGGATAGAACCTCTCAATCTTAGGCACAGTCAAGGTTTATATAGACCCTACTGCGCCATGCAGTGCCACATCATCCCGATCAATCATGGCCTTTATGTAATTAGATCTAAATCTGATTGGTGGGATGATATTATCTGATCCAATCAGATTAGAGTCCCTCATAAACCTCCTTAGGTGGTGCCAAGATTGATCAAAGAGGACTCTTTGGCGCCACCCAAGTTGAAAGCATGAAGTAACCTGGAGTCCCATCTGTATGGGACTCCAGACGTGATCCTCATGGGGCGCACGCCCCCCTAAGTATGCACCCCCTCCTTTTCTACTTTTTAGCAGGGGAACAAAGCTCCATGTTCTCTCCTATGGGCACATGGATGTCTAAGTGTCAAAGGTCAATGTTTGACCAAAATCAAAAGACAAGATTTAGCAGGTGATGGAAAATGAGAGGTGTTGTCTCAAATTTATCTCATAAATTAAGACAATCCTTTTCTGACCGGGACAAACTCTAGTCAGACCAAATAAAGGTTCCTGAGTGAGCTCAAATATATTTGGCTCAGTTGAGACAAGCTTTAATGATTGTTGAAGGAGAACATTAGGTTCAATCGTGTGCTAGCATGATTTCCTTGAACCTAATTGAAACTTGTTCAAGTCAATTGATCTGGGTTAGTCCAATTGATGATATCTAGATCCAAATCCTTATTTGTGTAACCCAATTAGGTTCAGTTCTATATGGTAATGGGACACGTCGCGATCTCTATCATCGACATCATCGAAATACCTTTTGATGGATCAGAACTTTTTTGATTCAGACTAGTATGATCGATCATCCAAATCATTCTAATTGGTCCTAAAATCCACCTGTGACACCTAGCAGTATATGGTGATAACCCATCAAAACTAAAAATAAATCTTTCGATGTAGTTACTTGTGTGATTAAGTTCCTCTATCTTGAGCTCTGATCGGATTAGGATTAAGGTGATCTCATCAAATCCTAATTTCCATCATATGAATTAATCATTCGATTCAAGTCCAATGTGAAAACCCTGATAGAAACTCTTTTTATTATTTCACTCTGCCATGGCCATCGGCTTATGGACTTGATTCTCATGATCATCATAAGACTGCTCCTCATCTACCGAGGTAGATAGATCTTCTATTGGTACAATTCAATTTCTATAATGAACATGCTATAGCCAACATACATCTCAGGGTTTTGAATGGCTAGGAGATCGAGTTATGGTGTAGTCAAACTATAACACCCTCAAGGTGAACTGCCAATGCACCTCAAGTTAAAGAATTAGATACACCACTGCAACTTCAAATTAGTCATCGATGAGAAGGTAGACTTTCTTATGACTGCTCGAGATGGTCACGCTCAGTGTCCTCATTCTCTAACGAGTACCTGTACTCTCGCTCTAGTGTCTCTACACCATAGACTTAAGACTCATTTATCCTAAAGAAGCGATCGTACATCAACCTTTCAGATCAATCACCATCCTCATGATGATCCTATGGTTGGAAGCATTTTATGAGTTAATAATAAAAAAATATCTTAAATTTTCAACTCTTGAAAATATGAACTATCATTACCATTAACTCAAGGGATGTATCATAGACACTTTCAAATACACATTATGATAGAAAATAATCTATTTTATTATTTATAGTTAAAATTATAATTTTTTTCTTAGATGTGTATTATAAGTGTCAGCCAATTCTGGCTTCTAGGATACACATATCTAACAGTTTGATGTAATCTTCTATGTTCCACCTCATCCTTTTTGCACCATTTTTTTCTCCATGAGAAAGATGTTTTCATGAATTATTTTCCATGCAAAAGAAGGCTTGCACCCTCCCTTCTCACTTCCTAAATGGATGGGCTTGATCTGGTTGCAATTTGAATTCAAATGGGATTTGAATTCAAATAGCAAACCACTTCATCTTAACTCTTCCACACGCCACCTTGACTTATGTGCCCTCTATAAAATTCTTGGATTTTTTTCTAGGCACAATTTTTTTTGAGACTCCTCTCCTCTAGTTCATAAGCCCTTCCATAGCTTGAAAAAAATAAGAAAAAAATCTTAGAAGGAAAATTGGGAGAGAAAACTAGGTGCCAGGGTTTGAGTGCTGTGCTGCCATAGATAGATCTTGATCTAGGGTTTCTATTCTAATTTCACAAGATTTGAGTGTCAGATCTTCATGAGATTTTTTTTTTTGAGTACTTCCTCATCCTCTCTTCTACCCATCCTACTGATCTGGAGCATCTAAAGTTTTGGTGAAGAGATCAAAATTATTCGATCAGATCTAGCTATCAGGAGTGTTCTTCATCGAGCTAGCACTCGAGAGGAGTCAATTAGGATCAGGATCTTGTATGGACCATCCATGGAGGCTAGATATGTGTGTGGCTGCATTGCAATGATTAGATCTACTTGATATTCACATCGATGGTGACTCGATTGCAGAGATCATCTACCCATGCAAGATAATGTATTTTGAACACGTAGTATAATAAAAATATTTTACTATTCATTATTCTTATTTTCATATTTAATTGCATGCACATATATTTCATATTAGATCCTGGTATTATAGGATTTATAGATCAGATCTATAGTTTTTTAAAATTAATTAGATTAATTTTTATTGTTACTGTAATTATTTTTTGAAAAAAATTTGAAAGTAGAGCTAGAAATTCTATATGCTTCCCATCACATCGATGTCAGACATAAAGTCTGAGTCTGTATACCCCAGGACCTGAAGTTTTCTATTCCCAAAGATCAAAAATATATTCTTAGTCCTTCTCAAGTACTTAAGAATATGTTTCATAGAAGTCCAGTGCTCTTCATATGGATTTGACTGATACCTGCTTATGACACTCACAACATGGACGATATCAGATCATGTACATAGTATGGTGTAAATAAGGCTCCCTATTGCTGAAGCATAAAGGATCTTGCTTATGTGTTCAATCTCTTTAGGTGTCATGAGGCACATCTTTTTGAAGAGATGAATGCCATGCCTGAAGAACATTGATCTCCTCTTGAAGTTTTTCATACTGAACCTCTTCAGCACCTCCTCTATGTACATCTTCTGTGAGAGACCCAGCATCCTCTTCGATCTATTTCTATAGATCTTAATTTCTAAAATAAAAGATGCTTCTCTTAGGTCTTTCATAGAAAATTTTTTAGACAACCATACTTTGATCGAGGTCAATATGATAATATCATTCCTAATTAGGAGGATGTCATCCACGTACAATACAAGGAAGACAATAGCGCTCCCACTGACCTTCTTGAACACATAGAATTCCTCCTCATTCTTGATGAAACTAAATGATTTGATTACATCATTGAAACGAGCATTCTAGCTCCAAAATGCTTGCTTGAGTCCATAAATGGACCTTTGTAGCTTGCAGACCTTGTGATCATCATTACTGGATGTGAAACCAAGCGGCTATTCCATATAGATATCTTCTTCAAGATATCCATTTAGGAATACCATTTTCACATTCATCTGCCATATTTCATAATCAAAATAGATTGTAATAGCAAGCATTATGCGGATGGATTTTAGCATGGCTACTGGTGAGAAGGTATCTTGATAGTCAATGCCTTCACGTTGACTATACCCTTTCACCACTAGCCTAGCCTTGAACGTCTCTACATTCTCATCTGCATCTATCTTTCTCTTAAAGATCTATTTACATCCAATAGGTATAGTACCTTCAAGTAGATCTACCAAGATCTAGACTTGATTTGAGCGCATTGAGTCAATTTTTGACTTCATTGCCTCTTGTGATTTCTCAAAGTCGATATTTCATATCGCTTTGTCGTAGGTTTTGGGATCATCACCATGAATCCCATTTCATGTGAGAAACATTTTCTCTACATTCTCTTGAATAGTAGCTAAGTACCTCTTAGGAGGATGGAAAACTCTACTTGATCTACGAGATGGAGGAGGTGGTTTGTGGATCCATTTTGACTGAATGGATTTCTTAAGTTTCTTGGCTTGTTGCTCTTTGGAGACTTTCTCCTTGAGCCTAATCTATCTTTTGATGCTACCATTTTGAATAAATTATTTTTTAAGAAAAATGGCATGTCAACTCACAATCACATTGTGGTCTTCTGGAAGATAGAATTAATATCCTAATGACTCTTTAGGATATCCAATAAATCGAGCTCTAAGGGATCTAGTGTTGAAAAATGTGTTCCAAAGCCAATCATCAATTTGTTGATGGTTGAGCTATCTTGTAATTATAATTAATTTATTAATAAATAAAATAAATATTTTGATATTTTCATCATAAGGTATACATCTTCTAATGAACTCCATTATTGTTATGAAGTCCTTAAGACTATTTAGTTTCGATAAAGAGAGAATTTATCGATTAGTTCTTAAAACTATTCATGACCAAATGATACACTATTAATTAGGACGATAGTATTTATCGAGCATAGGTCATTGTATACCATATAAGTTGATTATCTTATTAACCAAGAAGTATAGAGATACTAGTATGGCATACAAGTGAGATGTAAGGATACATCATCACTGAACGTGACTAACTCTAGAGTATTCTACTATCGAGAATTGCTCTGATGGGATATAGGTATAAGTATCCCTTAGACCTAAGATTACTATAGTGGCTTGCAAGCAACTCACTATGCTTTGGTATCAGACTAACTAAATTTTTAATTCAGCGATGAAAGGTTTTTAGGCACAGTCAAGTACTTATAAAATTGATGAATAATCAAGATGAGGTTGACCACTCTAAGAGTTGGAGAAGAATGCATCACTATATTTTAATATAGCAAAAGCCTTGGTCAGGATAATCCATGAGATGGATTTGATATTTTAAAATACAATGTGAATGATCTAATCAGGATTGATAGTTAAACTCTAAGATATCATTCGAGCATTTTGGTCAAGGGGATGAATTATACGGAAACTATATCCACATGGATTCTAAAGAATGTTGTTCTACACATTCAACCTATCCGACCATTGGATACCATTGCTAGATGGTCACTTTGATTGGTATAAAAAATTATTCTTATGCTATTGATTTAGATTTAGATCTATAGGTTCACACACATAAGAGTTTTCGATCTAATCGAATGGTTGATCAACGATTAAGAATCATTCTAGGATCAAACATTCAATATGATTGATGTTTGACCTGGTGCAAGTATTGCAAGAGGATCGATTAGCAATTCGATTGCTAATTGACTTAATTTGATTAAATCAAAGGGCTGAGATTAAGTCTAATTAAATATTATTTAACTAAATTTGGTTTGGACTTGATTGGATCAACTCAAATTGGTTTATTGGATGAGCCAATTGCAAGGAAGAACTAGTCCTAGTTCAATTAGGACTTATATCAACTCAATTTCTAATTTGATTAAAAAATAAATTAAAATTTAATTTAATTTAATTAGATTATTAGTTGGACTAAGATTTAATCTAATTGGGTTAATTAAATCCTGATTTAATTTGGTCAAAGGGTCAAGTTGGACCAAGTTAAACTAGGAGTCCTAGTGAGACTAGGACTCCTATTTCCTTGCGCCATCCTAATTCCCAATGCCCATGCATTTTTTTCTTTGGATTTTTTCATGAAAATCTTCTCTCCTAGGTCTTCATGCATGCTCCATCTCCTCTCTTTCTTTCTTACATGAAAATTAAAGTGGACCAGTCAAATAAGGGTGTTATGGTTTGAATTCAAACTCTATTTGATAGAGTTTGTTGCAATCAAAACTCTTCCCTTATGGTGCCAATTTTATCTAGATTTTTTCTAGGATTTTTGTGGCTTTTAGAGGAGCTTTTGTATGACAAAAGTTGGTGGTCTATACAGAAGAAAAAGGAGGGGGCGCCCAAGAGTTGGGCGCCAAGTCTATCTCTATTTGGATATCACTTGACTAGGTATTTGACCTAGTCAATAATTCCTCCATATCTCTCAATATAAAAGGTTTTCTGATCTGATTTTTTCGTGAATTCTAGAGACTTGAGAGGGCTATTGGGGCATTGAGAAACATAGAAGAGAAAAGCTTAGGCATGGGAATTGTATAGGCACCAATCAAGATGCTTTGGTGAGAGAAGAAAGAAGAAGAAAAGGGTCATCTTCTAGGGTTTTTCTTCCACTCCTATTCCTCCATCTTTGTAAATGTTTGAAAGGTGTCTCAGCATTATGAATTATCTTCCTTGACTTCTAAATGTTGAAGAGTTAAAGCTTTGAAGAAGAAAGATCCAGATCAACCATTGAAGAAGGATCAGTATAGTACTAGCATACTGTGCTGATTTTCGTGCATCGGACTTCAGATATATGATCAAGGGCTCGTATGGACAACTCGTAGAAGTTGGATACATGTGCGGCTTGGAGAAACCATCTCAAGCTTAGATCAATAAGTTAAGAAACTTGATATTCAAAGGTGAGGGTGATCTGATCTCCCTATTACATATCTAGTTTAGATCTAGTATAGATCTATATTGATATGATTAGTAATTTTTTCTTTTGATATATTTTATTTTTTGATTTAATATCATGCTTAGATCATACAATAGGATCCTAGATCTAAAATTTTTATATTATATTATTCATAAATTAATGTGATTAATTTATCTCTTCTGCTATAATTTTGAAAAAGTTTCAAAAACTAACCCTAGAACCCTAGATCGGTTCCTTCAATTGGTATCAGAGCTTAGGTTATTTTATTACATGATTTTATGCATGATTAGATTATATTTTTAGATTGGATCTAATTTATAATCTGATGATTAAATCTAAAAATAAGATTTTAGATTGCATGCACTGTAAGGTTGTCCTACTGTAAGGTTTATCCCTTACAGTGAAGAGGTTGTCCTAGTGCGTGCGGATCTAAAATCTTGATCATAAAGTTTTAGATTAGATCTAAAAAATTTTATGATCTGATAAAGAAAGTTTTAATCTAATTTTTATCATCATAAATATGTTAGATCTGATCTAAAATGATTTATGATTGATCAGAATTGAAATAGTTTTAATGTTATGAGCATGTTTAGATTAGATCTAAAATATTTTTTATGTTTGTTATATGTACATTTTGATTATGAATTAAACATGCAACTAATTGATAGAACCTATTAAATATGTGTGCCCTAGAAGCCATAATTGGCTGACACTTGAAATACACTTTTAAGGGCAAAATTATAATTTTAACTATAAATAATAAAATGGGTTATTTTCTATCATAAATATGTATTTAGTGTCTCTAATACATCCCTTGAGTTGATGGTAATGATAATTCATATTTTCAAGAGTTGAAAATTTAAAACATGAATTTTTGTTATTAACTGATAAAATGCTTCTGACCGTAGTATCATCATGAGGATGGTGATTGATTCAAAAGGTTAGTGTATAATTACTTTTTTATAGTAGATGAGTCTTGAGTCTACAATGTACAGACACTGGAGCGAGAGTACAGATACTCGTTAGAGAATGAGGGCACTGAGCGTGACCACCTCGAGCAGTCATAAGAAAGTCTACCTTCTCATCAATGATTGGCTTGAAGCTGTAGTGGTGTGTCTGGTTCTTTGATCTGAGGTGCATTGGCAGTTCACCTTAAGGATGTTATAGTTTGACTACACCATGACTCGGTCTTCTAGTCATTTGGAACTCTGAGGTGTATGTTGGCTATAGCATGTTCATTGTAGGAATTGGATTGCACCAAGAGAGAATCAATCTACCTTGATAGATGAGGAGCAGCTCTATGATGATCATGAGAATCAAGTCCATAAGCCCATGGCCATGGTAGAGTGAAATAATAGAAAGAGTTTCTATTAAGGTTTTCACATCGGACTTGAATCAAATGATTAAATCATATGATAGAAATTAGGGTTGGACGAGTTCACCTTAACCCTAATCTGATCGGAGCTTAAGATAGAAGAACTTAATCACACAGGTAGCTGCACCAAGAGGTTCATTTTTATTTTTGATGGATTGCCACCATATACTGCTAGGTGTCACTAATGGATTTTGGAAGCAATTAGAATGATTTGGATGATTGATCATTCTAGTTGTCTGAATCAAAAATATTTTGATCCATCAGAAGGTGTTTCAATGATGACGATGATAGAGATCACGACATATCCCATTATCATACAGAATTGAACCTAACTGGATCACACAAACAAGGGTTTGGATCTGAATATTATCAATTGGACTAACCTAGTTCAATTGATTTGAATTAGATTCAATTAGGTTCAAGAAAATCATACTAGCATACGATTGAGCCTAACGTTCTCTTTCTACATTCATTAAAAGTTGTCTCAACTGAGCCAAATGAGTTTGTGCTCACTTAGGTACCTTTACATAGTCTGACTGGAGCTTGTCTAGGTTAGAAAAGGATGGTCTTAATTTATGAGATAAATTTGAGACAACACCTGCCATTTTTCGTCACCTACTAATTCTTGTCTTTTGACTTTGGTCAAACATTGATCTTTGATACTTAGACATCTGTCCATGTGTCATGCACCCATAGGAGATTTATTTCGATCTAGTTAACCTGCTAAAAAGTAGGTGGACCAGCAGCGCACGCCTCCATATTGATGGGACTCTAGTTACTTCAGGGTATCTACTTTGGTGGCGCCAAGGAATAGACTTTGACCAGTCTTAGGCACCATCTAAGGATGATTAAGAGGGTCTCTCATCTGATTGGATCAGGTGATGTCATCCTACCAATCAGATTTAGATCTGATTACACGAAGTGACGTAATTGGCCGGGATGATGTGGCACTACATGGCACAGTAGGGTCTATAAAAACCCTATCTGTGCCAAGCTTTAGAGAAGATCTCCAATAGCCCATGCCACAAGGCTACCCCTCTCCTTCCTCCATGCCATCTTTAGGTCCCCTCTCTCCTCTCCACGCCTAAGGAGATTTGGGCTCCAGTTTGGTGCGATCCATGCAAGAGAAAGGTGAGGAGAAAGGAAGAAGGCAGCACTACTGCAAGAGATGATTCCAGATCTTCAAAAGGAGTTTTGAAGATCCTACGAATCAGATCCAGATCTGATATTTGGAGAGGTGATAAAGAAGAAGAAGATCTCTAGATTTAGCCTGAGTGGATATCGGTAGAGGCCAGGCACTTACGTGGCTAGATCCAAAACCTCAGGCAATCAGCAGGATCATCACAGGATAATCTGATTACCCAACAAAAGGTATAAAATTAAATTAGATTTAATTTATTTTATTAGATCTATAAAATCAAATCTGAAATGTCTCGAATCTAATTTAGATTCAAAATTTTTTTTTTGAAATATCTTCCTTGATCCAATCAGATCTGATTGAACTTGACCCAAAAAATCTGAATTTTCCCTTCAACTAGTATCAGTGCTAGGTTACTATAAATAATTTAGATCTAATTTTAATTTATTTTTGATCTAATAATTAGATGATTTTAGATATCACATGAGATGTGATTATATCTAAAATCAAAAAATTTAAAATTAAATAATTTAGATCTAAGTTTTATAAGATGCATGAGTAGTTGTAAAATAGAATTATTCTATACATAGTCTTGTATGATCATAATTTAATTTGATTAAGTTATGATTTTAGATCAATTTATTTACTATTTTTTGATGTTATAAATATTATAATTAGATCTATAAAATAGTAAATAAAATTATTTAATTTTTGATTCATATGAGATATGATGAATGCACGTTTAGACTAGTTGTAGAATTGTTCTACATAATTATCTAAAATAGAATTTATTTTGATGTGATCAATTTAAATTTAATGTTTTAGATAATTCAGATCTGAAAACATGCATGATATGATACATGAGATGTATGCAAAACATGTTTATAATTAGATTAATTTATATATATGAGATATATGATGTAGATCTAACTAGTTTTGTAGTCTTATATTTTTGATTAAGACATTCTCCTTGGCCGTCTGGTCATAAGAACCAAATAGGATTTAAATGCCCTCTCCTTTCATTCGATGGGGTGTTCTTATGATGTGTAAGGGTGCTGCGTGTTCGTCCTTAATCAAAAATCAAGAACTTATTTTCTACAAAATCCTAGATCCTAAAATCCTAGAATTTTATTTACATATTTTATTTGTGAACCCTAAACTTAATTAAGAATTAAGATTATGAAATATGTTAGGACTAAAATTAAGAATTTCATATCTAAGACATATTCATAAAATTGGATTCGAGCTTGGGTAGCTCAATTAGGTCTAAGCGGTTGATCAAATTGAATCAAGAGTCGGTTAGAGGGAATCAACAGTGCTTAAATTGACCAGCCTAATAGGATTAAGTCTGGATCAAGATCGAGTCATGTGAGTGATCGATCAAGCTAAGACCTAATTAGGCTCAATGGTTAGAGTCTGGATTATAGGCTAATTCGATTGATTCTAACTCAATAATTTGGTGTCTAAGGTAAGTTTGGCAGATACAACCGACTGATTTTTAATTGGGAGCTATTCGACTCGAATGCATTCTTGTCGAGTTAATGGCATATCCCTCCATCGATCTTACTTACCTAGCTATATTTGTCGGCTCAATCCTTATCTGAGATAGCTAATAATCCGAGCTAACCCATGCCACTAGATTAGTCATAAAGGTTATGACTATGTCAAGTCTAGTTTAATGAGACCTAAATCAAATCTTCCTAAGAAAAGATTAAGTCAAGATCTTTCACCATTGAAGATGTGCGGGCCCTTCCCAGGGTTGATTGTTCTCGACTGGTTATAGTGGTTCAGTTGCATCAAAAAGATGCAACCATGTCTATTAGGCATTGGATGCTATGGGCTGGAGGATGGATTGGGCTCAATATTCTGGATACGGTGAGAGACTTAATTAGGAATCCAACCTATGCAAATGGTGGGTTTGACTTAACTAATGAGTGGATCAATATTTCGGGCATGGTGAGATTCATGAATTAGAGATCAAGTTTGGGTGCACCATAATTAGAGAATCATAGAACAAGAGTTGTTCACTCATTGGCTAACCCATCATCGTTAGGTGAGGTGATGAGTCAGTTGGTGGGACCGCACCACCCACTAGAAATCATTAATTATAGAAATTTTTGCATCTCTACAGAGAAAGTGTAAGGATCCAAGAAAATAGTGAAAGCTAATTTATTTAAAAATAAAATTTTTAAATAAATTGGTCAAGTCTTAATTATAATATCTAACTAAAAACTTTGACTTTCTACAGAAAAATGTCTGCATCTAATCCACTAGCATGAATCCTAGACACACATAGACTGACCAGACCTAATTACAAGGATTGGCTTCGAAACTTTAAAATCATTTTGGATTTTGAAAAGTTAACTCATGATTGGATCAGGATCCTTCCACCTTACTAGCTCGTCCATCCGCTGAACAGAGAGCATCTCTTGACAAGTGGACAGACGAAGATAACAAGGTCAGATACTACATATTGGGCTTGATGTCTGATGAGCTTCAGCGCCAACATGAAGATATCAAGACTGCCTGCCAAATGTTGGCTCACCTACAAGAGATGTTTGATGAACAGAGTCGTGTAGCCAAGTATCAAGTCACAAAATGACTATTCAAGGCCAAAATGCGTGATGGGCAGTCAGTCCAAGATCATTATCTGATGATGATCAAGGATTTGGAAGAGCTTGAGAAGCTCAGAGTGAGGTTAAACCTGGATCTGCAGAATGATATAATTCTACAATTTTTGACTGATACATATGGGCAGTTCATCATGAACTACCATATGCATAAACTTCAAAATTCTCTGACTGAACTTATGAACATGCTGGTTACTGCTTAGCTTTCTATGAAAGGTTCTAAAGGCTTAGTGCTTGCTATGGAACGAACTTCTTTCAAGAGAAAATCTTTTGAAAAGAAGAAGAAGAAGCCTATGAAAAAGCAGAAGGTGGAAGGAGGAAAGAAGAAAAAGATAGAGCTGAAGAAGAAGGTCGCTGACAAAGTAAAGTATTTCCATTGTAACAATGATGGCCACTCAAAGCGAAATTGTCCTACTTACCTGGCTACCCTGAATAATAAGGAGGCAGGTCCTTCTGGAGGTATGCTCGTTATTGAGTCTAACCTTACGATTTCTTTTGTTTCTAGTTGGATGCTTGACTCTAGTTCTAGTCCTCATTTGTGCACTTTCATGCAGGATCTTGAGGATAGTAGGAGGCTGAGGGATGGTGAGATGATCCTACACGTCGAAAATAGAACAAAAGTTACTACCGTAGCCGTGGGAACATACCCTCTTCGACTACCATCTGGTTTAGACTTAGTATTACAAGATTGTTATTATGTGCCTATAGCAAGTAGAAATTTGATTTTTGTTTCATGTCTAGCACTAGAAAGCTATGTAATTAGTTTTCTTAAGGACCATTGTAACATTCTTTATGAAAGAAATAAAATTGCAAGTGATTTTCTTATTAACGGTCTTTACCAGTTACATATTGATGTATCTTTTTTTAAAATCAAGCAAAATATGAATGCCATGAAACGACCTAGGGATAGTCCAAATGATAGGTATCTATGGCACCTAAGACTAGATCATATAGCAAAAGATAGGGTTAACAAATTGGAGAAAATTGGGCTATTGAGTCTGTTGACTTCCGAGTCATATCCAATTTGTGAATCTTATCTTCATGGCAAAATGACTAAGCTTCCTTTTGTAGGATATGGGGAAAGGGCCACGGATCTTCTTGCCCTAGTACGTACTGATGTGTGCAGTCCATTTGATGTGCCGGCTAGAGGCAACTTTGTCTACTTCATAATCTTTATCGATGATTTATCTAGGTATGGATATGTGTATCTTATGAGACACAAGTCTGAAGCTTTTGAAAAATTCAAGAAATTCATATATGAAGTAGAAAAGCAAACTAAAAGATTCATTAAGATTCTTTGATCAGATCGAGGAGGTGAATATCTTAGTCGAAAATGTCTGGACTATCTGAAGAAAAATGGTATAGTCCTTTAATGGACTCCACCGAAAATACCTCAACTCAACGGGATTTCAGAATGGAGGAATCGGATCTTATTAGATATGGTCCGATCCATGATGAGCTTCACAGACCTTTCTGATTTTCTTTGGGGACACTATTTGTTAACTGTAATATACTTACTGAATAGGGTTTCTTCTAAAATCGTTCCTACCACACCATATGAGATATGGCATGGTAAGAAACTAAGTCTGAGTCATCTCAGAATTTGGGATTGTCTGGCTCATGTCAAAAGACAACAAGCGGACAAGTTAGACTTTAGGTCCTTTAGAGCTCGATTTATAGGATATCCTAAAGAGTCATTAGGATATTATTTCTACATTCCAGAAGATCACAATGTGATTGTGAGTCGACATGCCATCTTTCTTGAAAAATAGTTTATTCAAGATAGCGGCATTGAAAAGCAGATCAAGCTCGATGAGAAAGTCTCACAAGAGCAACGAGCTAAGGACCAAATGGAACCAAATCAGGTTGAGCCAATACAATCACTACCTCCTCCATCTCGTAGATCGAAAAGGATTTTCGTCCCCCTGAGAGGTACTTAGGTACTATTTCAGAGAAAATAGAAAAAATATTCCTCGTAGGTAATGGGGTTCATGGTGATGATCCCAAAACCTATAACGAGGTGATATTGGATATCGACTTCGAGAAATGGTTAGAGGCAATGAAGTCAGAAATTGACTCGATGCACTCAAACCAAGTTTAGACCTTGGTAGATCCACCAGAAGGTATAGTACCTATTGGGTGTAAATGGATCTACAAGAGAAAGATTGATGCAGATGGGAATGTGGAGACATTCAAAGCTAGATTAGTGGCAAAAGGATATAGTCAACGTGAAGGCATTTTCTATCAGATACCTTTTCGCCAGTAGCTATGCTAAAATCAATTTGCACATTGCTTGCTGTTGCAGCCTATTTTGATTATAAAATATGATAAATGGATGTGAAAATGGCATTCTTAAATGGATATCTTGAGGAAGATATCTGTATGGAATAGCCACTAGGTTTCATATCCAGTAATACTGATCACAAGATATGCAAGCTGCAATGGTCCATATATAGACTTAAGCAAGCATCTCGAAGTTGGAATACTCATTTCAATGATGTGATCAAATTATTTGGTTTCATCAAGAACGAGGAGAAACCATGTGTTTTCAAAAAGATTAGTGGGAGTGCTGTTGTCTTTCTTGTATTGTACGTGGATGATATCCTCCTTACTGGGAATGATATTCCCATGTTGACCATAGTTAAAATGTGGTTATCCAAATAATTCTTCATGAAAAACCTAAGAGAAGCATCCTTTATTCTAGGAATTAAGGTCTATAGAGATAGACCAAATAGAATGCTAAGACTTTCATAGAAGATGTACATAGAGGAAGTGCTAAAGAGGTTTAGCATGAAAAACTCTAAGGGGTTTGGTACCCTTCAGACATGGCATTCATCTTACCAAGAAGATGTGCCCTAGCACGCTTGAGGAAATAGGATGCATGAGCAAGATCCCTTATGCTTCAGCAATAGGGAGCCTTATGTATGTCATGTTATGTACACGATCTGATATAGCCCATGCTATGAGGGTCACGAGCAGATATCAGTCGAATCTAGATGAAGAACACTGGACTTTTGTGAAATATATTCTTAAGTACTTGAGAAGAACTAAGGATATGTTGTTAATTTTTGGTAATGGAGAACTCCAAGTCCAGGGATATACAGACTCAAATTTTATGTCTGATGTAGATGATTGAAAGTCGACATCTGGGAGTCTATTTGTGTGTAATGGTGGAGCTGTCAGTTGGAAGAGTTCCAAGCAGACAGTGATAGTAGATTCCACCATGGAAGCAGAATACATCGTTGCGTCAGAAGCTACGAAGGAGGCATTCTGGTACAAGAAGTTTGCCGCAGAGATCAAAGTGATGCCATCAGATGCCATTTTTCTATACTACGACAATAATGGTTCCATAGTTCTTGCTAAGGAGCCGAGGTCTCACCAAAAATTCAAGCACATCGAGAGGCGATACCACCTCATCCATGATTACCTCCAGAAGGGTTACGTCGAGGTCAAGAGAGTTGACTCCACAGACAATGCGACAGACCCACTCATAAAGCAGTTGGGCTAGCAGAAGATCGAAGCCCACCTTAAGAAGATGAAACTTAGATTTATAGCCAATTGGCTTTAGGTCAAGTGGGAGTTTGTTAGATATCTATGCCTTAGAAGCCAGAATTGGCTGACACTTGTAATACACTTCTAGGGGCAAAATTATAATTTTAACTATAAATAATAAAATAAATTATTTTCTATCACAAATGTGTATTTAGTGTCTGTGATACATCCCTTGAGTTAATGGTAATGATAATTCATATTTTCAAGAGTTGAAAATTTAAGACATGAATTTTCATTATTAACTCATAAAATGCTTCCGACCGTAGGATCATCATGAGGATGGTGATTGATCCAAAAGGTTAGTGTACAATCGCTTCTTTATAGTAGATGAGTCTTGAGTCTATGGTGTAGAGACACCGAAGTAAGAGTACAGATACTCGTTAGAGAATGAGGGCACTGAGCGTGACCACCTCGAGTAGTCATAAGGAAGTCTACCTTCTCATCGATGACTGGCTCGAAAGCTGCAGTGGTGTGTCTGGTTCTTTGACCTGAGGTGCATCGACAGTTCACCTTGAGGGTGTTATAGTTTGACTACACCATGACTCGGTCTCCTAGCCATTCAAAATCCTGAGGTGTATGTTGGCTATAGCATGTTCATTGTAGGAATTGGATTGCACCAAGAGGAAATCTATCTACCTCGGTAGATGAGGAGCAGCCCTATGATGATCATGAGAATCAAGTCCATAAGCCCATGGCCATGGCAGAGTGAAATAATAGAAAGAGTTTTTATTAAGGTTTTCACATCGGAACTTGAATCGAAATGATTAAATCATATGATAGAAATTAGGGTTTGACGAGTTCACCTTAACCCTAATCTGATCGGGGCTCAAGATAGAAGAACTTAATCACATAGGTAGCTACACCAAGAGGTTCATTTTTAGTTTTGATGGGTTGCCACCATATAGTGCTAGGTATCACTAGTGGATTTTGGGAGCAATTAGAATGATTTGGATGATCGATCATTCTAGTTGTCTGAATCAAAAAAGTTCTGATCCATCGGAAGATGTTTCGATGATGACGATGATAGAGATCACGATATATCCCATTACCATATAGAACTGAACCTAACTGAATCATACAAATAAGAGTTTAGATCTGGATATCATCAATTTGACTAATCCAGTTTAATTGATTTGAATTAGATTCAATTAGGTTCAAGAAAATCATGCTAGCACATGATTGAGCCTAATGTTCTCCTTCTACAATCATTAAAAGTTGTCTTGACTGAGCCAAATGAGTTTGTGCTCACTTAGGTACCTTTACTTAGTCTGACTGGAGCTTGTCTAGGTCAGAAAAGGATTGTCTTAATTTATGAGATAAATTTGAGACAACACCTGCCATTTTTCATCATCTACTAATTCTTGTCTTTTGACTTTGATCAAACGTTGACCTTTGACACTTAGACATTTGCCCATGTGTCATGCACCCATAGGAGATTTACTTTGGATCAGTCAACCTACTAAAACGTAGGTGGACCAAGGGTGCATGCCTAGGGAGGCGTCTGCCCATGGATAAAGTCACCTTGAGTCCCATATAGATGGGACTCCAGTTACTTCGGGGTATCTACTTAGGTGGCACCAAGGAATAGACTTTGACTAATCTTAGGTGCCATTTAAGGATGATTAAGAGGAGCTCTCATCTGATTGGATCAGATGATGTCATCTCACCAATCAGATTTAGATCTAATTGCACGAAGCGATGTGATTGGCCGGGATGATGTGGCACTGCATGGCGCAGCAAGGTCTATAAAAACCCTATGTGCACCAAGCTTTAGAGAAGATCTCCAATAGCCCATATCACAAGGCTGCCCCTCTTCCTACTCAATGCCATCTTCAGGTTCCCTCTCTTCTCTCCACGCCCAAGGAGATTTGGGCTCCAGTTTGGTGCGATCCAGGCAAGAGAAAGGTGACGAGAAAGGAACAAGGCAGCACTGCTGCAAGAGATGATTCTAGATCTTCAAAAGAAGTTTTGAAGATCCTCCAAATCAGATCCAGATCTGATATTTAGAGAGGTGACAAAGAAGGAGAAGATCTCTAGATTCAGCCTAAGTGGATATCAGTATAGGTCAGGCACTTGCATGGCTAGATCTAGAATCCTCAGGCAATCAGCAAGATCATCACAGGATAATCTGATTACCCAACAAAAGATGTAAAATTAGATCAAATTTAATTTACTTTTATTCTATTTTATTAGATCTATCAAATCAAATTTGAAATATCTCAGATCTGATTTGGATTCAAATTTTTTTTTTTAAAAATATATCTCTTGATCCAATCAGATCTGAACGAACCTGATCCAAAAAATTTGGATTTTTTCTTTAAAACCATGTTGTAAAAATCTTTTACAAATATGAAAATTATTTTTAAAATGCCAAACCCCAACCCTCGATCCAAAATGTAATTAAGAATTAAGGATTGATTGATTAGGATCTAAGATTATGAATTGAAGATCCTAAGACACAAATCATAACACATTGGATTAATAGGCTAGTGGGAATTAGATCCATTAATTAGGTTGGACCTAAGGTTAGATTAAAGAATGGACTTAATTAGAAAAATTGACTGAATCTAATCAATAGTTATCTTAGATTAGGTCAAGGATTCTCTAGATCAATTACAATAGTTGTAGTTGGTCAAGTCCATGTCTTTAATGAGAACCAAGATGGACTTGATTCCTAGCTACGCGATCGAATCCAAAATTACTAGGTTGGTCAAATTGAAACTAATGAACCGGATGTTGTCTAAGGTAAGTTTGGCAATCTGATCAATGATTTTTAATTAGGAGCTACTCACACTGATTCGATCTTTAACGAGTTAATGGCATATCCCTTCCACTGATCTCACTTACTTGGCCATCCTGATGAGTTAGATTTTGATTAGATCACTTGATGATTGGGCTCACCCATGTCAATTAGGTAAATCAGTGTGACTGATTTAGGTGCTCCTAATGCTGGTTTGAATTAGGTCCTTTTTGATCTGACTTGGTAAAGTCAGTGGAGGATCGAAATTGATTGGCTTATTCTCTCTATTTTTAAATCAAATCAATTAAATCTTCTAAAATTATTAGGTTTCTAAAAAATAAAATAGTTATGGTGATAACTAGATCATAGCCTCCCATTAAGTGATGATAATGGGTCCATTAGTTGGATAATCATTGGAGGCCCATAGGCCTGGTGCTTATCCTCTAATGGAATTATCATTCATAATATGATTTCTTGGTTGTGTCTCTCTAAATGATGGTTAGATTGACCAACCATAGTTGAGCTTAATCATACATTAGTTAGATGGACCAAGTATGATCATGTTAATGGTTGGACCTAATCGAAACTTTCAGTGAAGGCCTTAGCCTAATGAAAAGATACCTGGGATAAAATTAAATTACTAGAAATTATTTGAAGCAATAATTGGATTGACCAACCATAGTTGGGCTTGTGTGCAGTCTATGTAGATTCTAGTATCCACTAAGAAATTAGGATAATTCCTCGAATTGGAGGTAGAGACTATCAATTCGAATAAAATAGTGGAAGAATCTTTTGATTAAAGTCTAAATCTTAAGGATTAATAAATCAATTACTAATTAGGCTTTTGGTTCTCCTTTATGCAGTTAAACCCAAACCACAATTGTTCCATTCACTGTTAGACAGTGATAAACTTATGAGACCTAACTTCGATAATAAGTATCGAAAGTTGAATGTTGTTTGGCAGCACGAAGTGGTTTGTGCTGGGGCCTTTATGTCCAGATTAAACATAAGGTCTAAGAATAACCTAGATCGGACAGAGTGCTGTAAAGAGCAGGGGCTTTGGAAGAGGAACTATCTTCAGTATCTTGATTCTCATGACCTCAATAGGCTGAATAAGAGAGATGAGCAAGTCGTTGTTAATCAAGGATGTTATATGATAACACCTTATAATTTCTCTATTTGTGATACTTCTACTTTGGTATTAGATATCGAAAGTTCAGTCCATATTTGCAATACATTGCGAGAACTTAAAATTAGTAGATAATTTGAAAATAATGAGCGACTCCTAAATGTTGAAGATGGAAGGTCAGTTCCAGTTCTAGCTATGGAAATAGTTCAACTTATTCTCAATACTAATATCGTTTCTTTAAATGAATGTCATTATTGTCCTTCCTTTTTGATGAATATAATTTATGTTGGCCTTTTGGCCAAAGATGGTTATCATTTATCTATAAAGAAAGATTATTGTGATATCATTATGAATGATATTACAATAATGCAAGGACAATAAAGAAATGGTATTTACATTTTATCACAGCCCATGAGTATATTGTACACTTCTAAAAAACATCCTAGATTAGATTACACTGTAGGCTAAGTCACATTAACAAGAACAAGATAAATAGGTTGATCCAAGAGGGAATCCTCGAAGTCAGTGATTGTGAATCATTTTCAACTTGTGAGTCTTGTCTTCTTAAAAAAATGACCAAGTTTTCTTTTACTGGAAAAGGTGAAAGAGCCACTAAGCTCTTAGGTCTAGTACAAACTGATGTATGTGGACCTATCAGTACAAGTGCTAGAGGTGGATATTTCTACTTCATCACTTTCACAGATGATCTATCCAAGTATGGATTTGTCTATCTGATCAAATATAAGTCGGATTCATTTAAGATGTTCAAAAAATTTCAAAGTGAAGTAGAAAAACAAACTGGGAAGAGTATTAAAATTCTTCGATTGGATTGAGGAGGTGAATATCTATCCAGTGAGTTCTTGACATATTTAGAAGAGAATGAGATTCTCTCACAGTGGACTCCTTCAGGAATACCACAGTATAATGGTGTATCGAAAAGGAGAAATCGAACCTTGTTAGACATGGTTCGATCCATGAAGGATTTGCTAGTCTGCCTATTTTATTTTGTGGTTATGCTCTTGAGACTACATATTATATATTGAATAATGTACTGAGTAAATCTATCATAAAGATTTCATATGAGATATGGACTGGACGTAATCCTACACTCTCTCACCTATGGATTTGGGGTTGTCCGGCCTATGTCAAACGTTTGCATATAGATAAGCTTGAACCCTGGTCTGATAAGTGTGTTTATAGGTAATAAGTACCAAAAATTCATCAATAAAAGTATTAATTTATTAATTAATTTATATTAATTTTTAATAATTATTAATTAATTGATACATATTTTTGAGAAATTCATATTTTTATTAATTAAAAAATTAATTTAAAAATACTAAAAATTAAAAAATAAAATTTTATTATCAATGAAAAGAGCTCATTTTTTTAATCATAACGAAATAAGTTTGAAGCAAAATAGAGCTAAAATAGAGAAGATATGAATTTCTAAAGATAAAAAAATTAAATAAAAAAAAATGGCTCAGTCGGCTCAAGCCGCCATGCCATATCAGCCGGGGCATCCAAATGCGCTGAGCCAAGCTAATGAAGCCAGCACGCCAAGCCAGCCAAGTTGACTCAGCCGCGGAAGCCATCAGCCGATCCACGATCCAAGTGTGGACCGCCAGCTCAGTAGAAATTGGTAAATCATGGAGCGACACGTGGTGGACCTAGACTCTTAAAGGGTTCACAAAAAATCTATCATAGCTCATAGGACATTTTGAACTTTTTACTTAGCGATAGGAGGAGCTGATTGGTTGCGATGTATAGTGCAGTCGATCCACGCGGTCCATGGGAACAATAAAGGTGCGATCGGATGAATCCGATTGATTACGGTCAAGATCAGATGGTGGTGGTTATTTTCGGATTTGATTCAACTTTCAGCATGCCATCAGATGGCAGCGCTCACATCTGACTCAGATCCAATGGTCCAGAAAGCTTCTGAGTTGATTAAAACATCCAGAACTCAATTCGACGGCCAGATTTTCTCCTGATTAATGTAATTGGATGGCCATAATTTAATCCGACCTAATCTGGACCGATATGCATCCGATTTTGATGATTTTTGATCCGTTGGATTTCTATTGAGCAGCCAAATTTCATCCAGAGTAGTAGAATTCAACTAGGACTCCTTTTAATCCAATTTTCACTCAAATTTCTCTATATTTTGATGATCAAAAAGCTCCTTAGTCCCATATTGCTTAGAAGAAAACTCTCCAACCGTCCTAGCTCTATAAAAAGGACCCTAGGCCTCTAGAAATTAACATATCTGATTAGAAAAAAAGCTTTGGTATAGAGTGAAGCTAGGCTTTGAATTAAAGACTGCTTCAAAGCAACAGGTGCCGAGAAGAAGAGCTGGGCTTCTACACCATCTTTCTGTCAATGTCGATCCAAGATCAGAGATCAGGCTATTTTATTTTATTTTTTTTAAAATTTTATATATTTAAATTCTAAAATTTTAATTAATGAAAATTTTATTTTTTGTACTTTAATTTTAGCTCTCTATTTTTTGTTGCAAATTAATTTCTGCACTTTAATTATTACTTTTTATTTTATTGTAAATAGATGCTAAGATCTAACTAGCAGATCTTAGTACGAAGTTTAAATTCCTGCACCTTTTAAGTTTTGCTTTTTATTTTTTGATTTTATTTTTAATTTTAAAATTTTTTTTTCAAAAATTAAATATTTTAAATCTAAAAATACTATCTTTCTTATGGATTTGACCCAACTCACTACTATCTATGTATTTTTAAGAAGTCGGATTAAATTGATAAATACGGTGTCTTAACGACAACATCGCGCTCTTATCAAGTTTTTGGTGCCATTACCGAAAAAGGATTAGATGTTATTTTTTATTGATTTTTTTGATTTTTTATAAATTAATTATTAATAAAATTTTAATTTTTTTAATTTTCTATAAATATTGCTTACTAACTTTTTCTTTTTTATTTTGTAGAAAAAGAAAAACAAAGAAAAAAAGATTAGGATAAGAAGGAAGCTTCTAATCCTGCTTGGTGAGATCAATCCTACCCCTAGTCCTTTTATTTATTTATTTATTTATTTTATTTTTAAATTAAATTTAAAAAATATATATCCACTTAAATTTAATTGAAAATATCATGACAAGATTAGAAATTCTAATTGTTTAGAGCATGCATCATATTAGTTTTATTTTTATTTTTATTTTTATTTTTTTGATGATTGTTGGAGGTAAGGTAAGCCTTTCAGAATTCAATTAGTTACATGCATCTAGTTTAAATTGCATAAAACTCTTTGATTTAAAATTTTTTGTGCATATTCATATTAAACCAAATTAAGGACAATACCAAATTAAATAAGATAAGATGAAAATTTGATCATCCTTTCTTAGCCCATAAATAATCAATCAGCATCCTGCATTGACCTAATCTTTAATTTTAAAATCAATTAGACAACAGCCCTAGGAACTCGAGCTCAATAGGACAAGGAACCCTAAGAGTTGAACTAGATTAGGATTAGTCAATTTGATTGGTGTCTAGAAAAATGGTTTAGGGATGACTGGATCCGAAGAAAGGTGGTTTCTAATTGGTTCTATTAGTTTACCTGGCCAAGCATAGTTGGTATCTAAGACAAGCAATGGAGAGACTCCTACCGACCTTACACTTATCTGGCCAATTGATTGGCTGATCCTATACTTGGAGGGCTTGAAGGTGACCTTGGTAGTTAGGAGCTGTGTAGATCTAGGATAATCCTTAGTCAGGATTGATTGACCAACTTGATTGCTAACCAACATCAAACCTAATTAAACCTAATTCTCCTCTCTCTTCTTAGTTCTAAGACTCCTTAGAATTTTTTTTAGAACTTTTATTTCTTTTCAAAAATAAAATAAAATAAAATAAAAATTAAATTAAATTAAATTAACTAAAAAATATTAAAATTAATAATTAAATTAAATTAAAAATAATAATTAAAATAATTATAAAAATATATATATAGTTTTTTTAAAAATAATAATAAAATAATATATATATATAAATTCTAAAAAAAAACTAAAAAAAATTTCAAACCATACATTAGGGTTACTCTAATACATGCACGATAGAAAATCGCTTTTTCTGATTTAGTTGAACTTAATTGAATGACTGATTCATATTAAACCTGATAATCAAATGGCTGACCTAAATCTAATAGTCCAAAAATTAGATAAAGTTGACCTTCTTGCTCAGAAATTAGATTAACTCCTAACCCTATGTCAACAATCTTCTGCACAATTCATATCATCTTCTAATTATCAGATGATTTATTCAACTTATGCTAGCCTAATCCATCATGTGAGTGAATATCCTATGACTGCACAGTTTTCATATTTTATCTAAGAACAAGTTCAAGCTACTCAAGATTACTCCAAATTGATTAATGACCTATTTTTAAATTCATATAATCCAGATTGGAGCAACCACCATAATTTTTCTCATAATTTTTCTTGGATATCCCAACAGACTCAGGCTCAGATCCAAATTTCACCTATCTAAAAATATCAAAATAGGCCCCAATACCAAAATTATGCCTATAATAATGGTCAGCCAAGTCAATTTGCCCAGCCATCATATTACAACTAGCTATCATACCCACCTCCTCAACAGACCAATCTAGCCGATGATAGATTTAATCAACTTCAATAATTAATTCTGAATCAACAACAATCGATCTTAACTTAACAAGAATCTATCGTCAGGCTAGAAGCTCAAACAAATTGGACAACTAGCTGAATCTAACACGAAGAGAGAACTAGATCAACTATCGAGCCTACCAATTTCAAACAACCCACCTAATGTCCACCAACCACCTGGATTAAATTATCAATCTAATGTCCTACCTAAGAATCCCCAATTTGAGAATGCTAAAGTACTTCCTAAACTTAAAAGCTATAGGATTCTTATGGATCCATATCAAGATCAGGTGAGAGAGGCTAGTACTGATGCTAGCCAAAATAAAAATTTAGAGAAACTGGTTAGTACTGAGACTAACCATATAGAAGAACTCGAGCCAGAAATTAGTATTGATTCTAGTTTAAATGAGATAGACATAGAAAAAAAAGAGAATAAATGATTTATCTAAAACTTATAAACCTAAAAGCCTATTCCCTTCAACCCTAGAAGCCGGTTCTTCTTACAAAAATCAAGAGGCATGTAATGATGAGTCAATAAAGTTATTTAAACAAGATCATATTAATTTACCTCCAGAATTAAAACTATCTTTAGTCACCCTTCCAGCACCCATCATATCAAACTTAACTCCTAATACAAAAACTCAATTCATGAGCATTTTAGAAGAACAAATAAGAGAAATTCTTAATAAACATAGATCTAAGAATGAGATCACAAATTATGTTCTCCTAATTAATAATGAATATACCAATAAAGGGATTATAAATCAACTTTCTGAGATTGGCAATCCAAAACCATTGGAATTTATCAATCCAGTATTCGACACAGGATAGTAAGCTGCATTGTGTCTGACTGAAGATGGTAAACTTAGCACTTATTGGGAGGCAACCCAATATTTAGTTTTCTTTAGTTTAATTTATATTTTTAGTTGATTTTTTTTAGGATAATTTGAATAAGTTGGAGGGAGAGCTTAAATTTTTAAAGGCATGTGCTAGACCAAAAAAAATATAGTCAGGTGTATTCTTTCATGTTCTTTATTACATCCTTTATTTTTTCTTCTCCATCGAGGATAATGTCGATTAAGTTGGGGGAGAGAAAAATAAAAATTTTAAAAATTTTAAGTCCTAAAAAAAGTTAGTATTTAGTATTTAGACATCTGATTATGCTTAAGAATCGAATTAAACTAAGCATTTTTAAAAGAAAATTGATACACAGATCAGAGAATTTATGAGATATTGAGGAATCAAGTATTAAAAAAATCCAATAAAGAGTTAAGTCTAGAACATAAAAAGCTTTTTTTCTTTGAGCATTTTTAATTTTTTTTACTAGCATCAAAGAAAAGTCTACTTTTTATGAGCTTGTGTAGGATAACTATACGTTTCTTCATATGAAAAAATTTATTTTAATAAAATAGTTTTTAAGTATTTCTTACTGAGTAATCAGATCTCTTTGCCTAAGCAAGCATTGAGTTTCGCATCAAAAGGTGGGAAGGACAAAGAAGCTCATTGTAAAGCTAGTCTTAACTCATAGCCTGTTTGATTCGAGCTAGTAAGCCCAAGGGGTATTCTATACCTAGTGCCCTAAAGCCAATTGGTTTGAAAGTTATTGGCCCAAGACTCGCTACATGGATCAAATAGAAAGCTTAAGAAGTTAAGACACTCAATAATCGTACAATGTTAAAAAAAAAATATTGATTTTCTGTTGAGTAACTGGATCCTATTGCCTAAGTAAGCAATGATATTCATGTTAGAAAATGGGCAATGAGAAAATAAAAATCAATAAATGAAGGATAAAAGTAGCAATACACTTGCCTATATGAAAGTTTAGATAAATCAGAGATAAAGATGGAATAATTTAAAAAAAGTTTAAAAAATTTAATATTCTTTATTTAATTTTTTTATTAATAAGTATTAATATCCTAATGATATGTCTCACTTAAGCTCTACTGAATATCAATGGCCATTTTAAAAACAGCTTAGGTAAAATTTGAAACTCTAAAGTTAAAAGGTATTTAAAACTAAATTCTTTCTTTATTCGAGGATGAGCAAAGCTTAAGTTGGAGGATGTGATAAGTACTATAAATTTATCAATAAAAGTATTAATTTATTAAATAATTTATATTAATTTTTAAGAATTATTAATTAATTTATACATATTTTTAAAAAAATTATATTTTTATTAATTAAAAAATAATAAAATTAAAAAATAAAATATTATTATTAATGGAAAGAGCTTATTATTTTTATCATAATGAAATAAGTTTGAAGCAAAATAGAGCTAAAACGGAGAAGATATGAATTTCTAAAGATAAAAAAAAATTAAATAAAAAAAAAATGGCTCAGCCGGCTCAAGCTACCGCGTCATATCAGTCGACGCATCCAAACATGCTGAGCCAAGCCGACGAAGCTAGTGCGCCAAGCCAGCCATGCAAGCTGACTCAGTCGTGGAAGCCGTCAGTCGGTCTATGATTTAGGCATGGACCGCCAGCTTAGTAGAAATTGATGAATCATGGAGCGACACGTGGTGGACCTAGATCCTTAAAGGGTTCACAGAAAATCTATTGTAGCTCACAAGATATTTTAGACTTTTCACTCGATAATAGGAGATGTAGATTGATTGCGGTGTACGGTGCAGTCGGTCCATGCGGTCCATGGGAACAGTAAAGGCACAATCAGATGGATCCAATTGATTGCAGTCAAGATCAGATAGCGGTGGTTATTTTTGAATTTGATTTAGCTTCCAGCATGCCATCGAACAACAGCACTCACATTTGACTCAGATCCAACAGTCCAGGAAGCTTCCGGGTTGATTAAAACATCTAGAACTTGATCCGACGGTCAAATTTTCTCCTAATTAATGTAATCGGATGGCTAGAATTTAATCCGACCTGATCTAGACCGATACACATTTGATTTTGATAATTTTTGATCTATTGGATTCCTATTGAACGGCCAGATTTCATCCAAAGTAGTAGAATTCAACCAGGACTCCTTTTAATCCAATTTTTACTTAGATTTCTCTATATTTTGACGATCAAAGAGCTTCTTAGTTCCACATTGCCTAGAAGAAAACTCTCTAGCCCTTCTTGCTCTATAAAAAGGATCCCAGGCCTCTAAAAATCAACAGATCTGATTAGAGGAAAACTTTGGTATAGGATGAAGTCAGGCTTTGAATTAAAGACTGCTTCAAAGCAACAGGTGCTGAGAAGAAGAGCTGGACTTCTACACCATCTTTCTGCCAATGTCGATCCAAGATCAGAGATCAAGTTATTTTATTTTATTTTTTTTTAAAATTTCATGTATTTAAATTCTAAAATTTTAATTAATGAAAATTTTATTTTTTGCACTTTAATTTCAGCTCTTTATTTTTTCTTGCAATTTAATTTCTGCACTTTTATTATTGCATTATATTTTATTGCAAATAGATGCTAAGATATAACTAGTAGATCTTAGTACCAAGTTTAAATTTCTACATTTTTTATTTTTTTTTAATTTTTTGATTTTACTTTTAATTTTAAAACTCTTTTCTTTTCTTTTTTTTTCAAAAATCAAAGATTTTAAATCTAAAAATACTACCTTCTCTATGAATTTGATCTGACTCACTGCTATCTATGTATTTTTAAGAAGTCAGATTAAACTGATAAATACGGTATCTTAACGACAACATCACGCTCTAATCAATAGGATATCCCAAAAAATCAAAAGGATATATTTTCTACCATGTTAATGAACAAAAAGTGTTCGTCAGCCTCGAGGCAATCTTTTTGGAAAAGAAGTTTCTTAGTGAAGGAACTGTTGCCTCTAAGATTGAACTTGATGAAGTTCAATAGGTAGAAACACCGATACCTGTAGCTGAACCAGAATCAAATTTGGTTAGATTAAATTTGGATATCAATGTACTTGCACCATTAAGGCGATCCGATAGAGTACCTTATCAACTAGATAGATACTATAATTTCTTGGTCCAGGATAGTGATCCCATCAAACTCGATGAGAACGATGAGGATCCGATCACTTATATGGATGCAATGTAGAGACATGATTCTGAGAAATAGCTTGAGGCCATGAAATTCAAAATGGAGTCCATGAAGGTCAACAATGTATGGATATTGGTTGATCCATCCAAATGGATTAAATCCATTGGGTGTAAATGAGTCTTCAAGAGGAAGAGGGGCGTAGATAGAAAGATGGAGACCTATAAAACTCGTCTGGTTGCTAAGCGATATCATCAACATTATGGTATTGACTATGATGAGACATTCTCCTCTATGGCAATGCTCAAATTCATTCGGATAATGCTTACTATCGCTGCCCATTTAGACTATGAGATTTGATAGATGGATGTGAAGACAACTTTTCTAAATGGAGAGATGACCGAAGAGATGTATATGATATAACTTGAGAGATTTACATCCATAGATGAGTTTAGGATGTGCAAGCTTCAAAGATCTATTTATGGATTGAAGAAAGCATCTTAGAGTTGGAACATACATTTTGATAAGGTGATAAAAAGTGAAAGAAATATGCCCTCAAGCCAATCAAAATTTTTTGATGGACTGTTCTTTGTCTTCCAAACTCATGTAATGACATTTTAAAATACATAAAGGCATTTATTTTATCATATGCAGTGTCTTATTATTTATTTAAGATTATGGTGAACCTCATAAATTAGGACCATGATTTTAGGATTATGATGAGATCATACCAGTGAGATCTAAAATCTTAAAATCCTAATTTAAATATTTTTAGTCAATGGAATATTAAGTTGGAGATCAATATTTTCGGTAAGACTAGCACATCCTTTGTATGTTCGATTGAGAGGATGATTAATCTTACAATCACTTGTGCATGACACTAATACAAGAATGTGGGTGCTCATTAGAGAATGAGTTCACTGAATTGATCCAAGTCGAGAATATCTAATGGAGTCTTATCTACATGTCAATAGATGATTCTCATGGTAGAATTATGCATGTAGTCCTTTGACCTGAAACTACCACAGAACCTTATATATATGAATCCATATTTTGGTTCATACTCATACATGACTCAGTCATATATGGGATGATTTGGATATGTTGGATTATATATGAAGGTTGTGAGTAGGTTAACATGGAATCAATCACTCCTAGTAAGAGGATATCGCATCCTGCCTGCTTCAAGCAAATGATGATTTAGGAAGAGTTTGATCAAAGCATGATGAAAATTAGAAAAGGTTTCTAATGTTTTATTAAATGAATCATCATCATAAGATTGAAAGAAAAATAAATATGATATTGGGTTTGACATATTTCTATATCCAGAGTCATATTCAGGATGTAGGGTGATCGAAGGATCTAGTTGCACGGTAACTTTTCACTGAAGGATATTTTTGATATTTTCATCAAAATTTTACATCTTCTAGGTAGTCACGATACGTTGCTAGACGTCAATCATATCTTGTGGGTTTGATCGAATTTAATTTGATCGTTAATTAGAAAGTATTCTAATTGGTAGAATTGGGTAGGCTAGTTTTGACCTAAATCGGTTTGGTTGAATTCTAACTAGTTTAGGATAAATCACACCCATACCCACTACTGGCTAGATGTGGAACCCAATGGATCACACACAAAGATAATTGATTAAGGGTCTAATTAGATTAGACTATGCTTGCAAGTTGAACATGCTAGCACATGTTGCAAACCCTAGCACTTAGATTCGAATTAGATTCGAATCGATTTCCAATTTTGGCTAATTAAGGTCTGATTTGAGCCAAATTGGATTTGGTCTTGAATTGGGTTAGCCTAGTGTGATTGGGCTTCAGATGGGGCATCACATACCAGAGTCCCATGCACCAAAGAGTCTCTCTCTTGTGTGTAGAAAGTTATTCATGCGCAAGAGTCCTTGGCGCATGGGTTTATGTAAGCGCCTACCTTCTTTGACTTTTCCTCCCTTTTCCATATTTAATGTTGCATAAAATTACATATGGGTATGGACATCAGATATGGAGTGAAGAAGAGTCCTTCTGCAGGTTAAATGCTACGTTATCTGATTAATATTTGCATGAGAAGGGACTCCTTGCCGCCCACTCTTCCTTGGCACCTCTTGGACCAAGTCAAAGTCCATTGAGACTTTAACTAATTCAAAGATTATCTCCATGTCAATTTTCTGAATGGGGCATTCCACATTAAGGCCATTGGATGGCCTACTTATCAGATCTAATGGTGGAATATGATGGTGCCAATAATGAAAGCCCGCGACTCTTCATAAATAACTTGCGTAGAATTAGTCTGAGAGTCCTTCTACTTTAAGGCTCGTTTTGGACTAAGTCTACATGTCGTTATTTTTAATGAGGCATGAGATAAGCTGAAAGGGCATGAGATAATTATGTGGGAAGGGTGCGAGAAAATGAGTTGGCACCCCTACGTACATTATAAATATGGGTGCGCACCGAGAGTCCGAGATAGAGAAATTTATCTTTCTTTCTTACAAGTATTTCCTCATTGTCCAATTTTCTTTCTTCCCTTTTCTTGTCCAAACCTTGTCCTAATAAGGACAAGAAGTCAAATTAAGATAAAGGGATTAGGAAGAAAAATTAAGAAGACAAGGGAAAAAGAAACAAAGGTAAGGAAAGTCAAGGAAGGTGACATAAAGGTTAAGGAAGGTCTTGCCCATTTAATAAAAGTTCTTGTTCTTAGAATTTTTATTATATAAATCAGAGGTACTGATGTCTTGATCAAATTTTCATATGGATCAATGTTGGAGGGTGAACATGTGGGCACCTAATAGAACCCCTGATAGACTGCTGCCGGTGATTAGGGTCAATTCAGGGTTTAGCGATAAGAGGTATGTTTAATTTTTTATTTTATATAACAAATGCATGCTATATGATTTAATTGCTAATAAGGTGGTCCTAGGGTTTGGTTTTGGTTTATATGATTTCATTATTTTGGTTTGAAATCTATGCTTCCATCTTGTACACCAATCCTTTCAGTGGTATCAGAGCAAGCCTTATTAAGTTAAATCATATATTGCTTTGCTTATATTATAATGGCATAAAAAAAAATGATATAATCTTTTTATTAGCATATTTTTTTTATGATGTGATCATATTTTTATATTATTCTATATAGGTTGCCCTGACATAGTGGAAAGTATTCACTATGTAATGATGATTGTCCTAGAATAAATATACATGTTAATATTTTTATCATAATTAATATTTTCATGCATTTAATTTGATTTAAATTAGGATGTGCATTAAGAACATTTAAATTCCTCTTTAAAATTATATTAAGTTGTAGTGTAATTAACCAATAGCTGAATCAATCTGGATATCTAATTGGTCAATCAGTGTCTAGGAAAAGTGGTTCATGATTGGTAAAGAGAATGTGGTTTTTTAATTAATTCTGTTGTCTGACCTGGCCAATTTATTGGTGTCTAAGAAAAACAATGGAAAACTCCCACCTCTCTCCCACTTACCTGGCCGATTCGATTAATTTAATTTCAGATTGAAATACTTAGTATTATATTCACTATATTTAGGCCTTCCTTCATATTGGATCTTTATTATGTCCAGAACCATATTAGTTTTATTATATAACCACAAGACCTATCATAAGAACTGATGTAATATTAATCTAGTGCATTGACATGCTTACAGCATTTTGAATATATTGCTTTGTTGTGTAACCACATGAGCAGTTATATTTTATTTTGACTGTATGAAAATGAAGGGTTCTTCTTAACTAAAATATTAAAGTTTATTGTGCTAACATAAGACTATTAATGCTTTAGAGGCTAGGATTTTATTGAGAGTTGCATAAAATGCAATTGGAAAAAGTTTTCTATCTTTGAACTTATAGTAGGTTTGTTGTGCAACCACAAAACCTTTTATAAGGAATTAGGGTCTTATTCTTACTAAGAAAATTAATTAGGGTTTCTCAATTATCATATTCGAGGGTTATAATTTTTGATAAAATAGTGAGGACATAATTAAATTAAAGTTCTAATTTAATTATGTATGTCATCATGAGTTGTTTGCTTTTGAATTATTCTTTATTATATAGATTAAATGGCTTCTTCACTTTCATTATATTCAATTTTGGATTCAAATAAATTGACTGGTCCAAATTATGTGGATTGGCTGAGAAACCTAAAAATAGTACTTAATCAAGAAAAACTCTTCTATATTCTTGATGCCTCTGATCCTAAGCCATTAGGAAAGGATGCCATAGATGAAGATAAGTCTGAAGGAAAAATTCTAGTTTCTTAGGTCAGGTTCGTTCAGATCTGATGAGATCAAGAGTGATATTTCAAAGATTTTCTCTTTTGAATCTAGATCAGATCTAAGATATTTTAGATCTGATTTTATAGATTTAATAAAAATAAAAATTAATTAAAATAGATTTAATTTTGTACCTTATTGTTGGATAATCAGATTATCCTATGATAATCCTGCTGATTGTTTGAGGTTCTGGATCTAGCCACGTAAGTGCCTAGCCTCTATTGATATCCACTCAGGGTTGGATCTGGAGATCCTCTTCTTCTCTATCACTTCTTCCAAAAATCAGATCTGGATCTGATCTGGAGGATCTTCAAAACTCCTTTTGAAGATCAGCAGTCGTCATCTCTTGCAGCAGTGCAGCCTTCTTCCTTTCTGATCGCCTTTCTCTTGATCTGGATCGCACCAAACTGGAAGCCCAAAACTCCTTTTGGGCATGGAGAGGAGAGAGGAGAAGAAGATGGCATGGAGGAGAGAGAGGGGCAGCCTTCTGGGTGGGAATGGTCTAAGCTCTCTGAAACTTAGGGCATAGATAGGGTCTTATTTATAGACCTGTTGCGCCATGACTCCTCTTCTTCCCAACCAATCACAACCCTTTGTGAAATCAGATCTAAATCTGATTGGTGGATGATATCACTTGATCCAATCAGATAAGAGCCATTCTAAATCATCCTTAGATGGTGCCTAAGACTGAGTCAAAGTCTGGAATTCTTAGGTGCCACTCTAATTGAAACCTCGAAGGAATTGGAGTCCCATCTGTCCAACATGGGACTCCTAGGCGCCTCTATCCATTGGGCGCACGACCCTTAGGCGTGCGCCCCTTCCACCTTGCTTTTTAGGTAGGGGACAGGCCCCCATCCAATCTCTTAATAGGTGCATGACACATGGGTCAATGTCAAGTGTCAAAGGTCAACTTTTGACCAAAGTCAAAAGAAAGAAATGGCAGGTGACCAAAAATGGCAGGTAATGTCTCAAATTTACAAAATAAGACAACCTTTTCTGACTTGGACAACCTCCAGTCAGACCATAGTGAAGGCCCTGATTGAGCACAAACTCCTTTGGCTCAGTCAGGACAACTTATTTATGATAGTAAAAGAAGAACGTTAGGTTCAATCGAGTGCTAGCACGATTTCCTTGAACCTAATTGAATCTCATTCAGATCAATTGAACTAGATCAGTTCAATTGATGATCACCAGATTCAAACCCTTGTTTGTGTGACCCAGTTAGGTTCAGTTCTGTATGGTAATGGGATATGTCATGATCTCTATCATCGACATCATCGAAACTCCTTTCGATGGATCAGAACTCTTCTGATTCGAACAGCTAGAATGATCGATCATCTAAATCATTCTAATTGCTCCCAAAATCCACCAGTGACACCTAGCAGTATATGGTGGCAACCCATCAGAGCTGAATGCGAACCTCTTGGTGCAGCTACCTGTGTGATTAAGTTCTTCTATCTTGAGCCCCGATCAGATTAGGGTTAAGGTGAACTCGTCAAACCCTAGTCTCTGTCATATGATGTAATCATTCGATTCAAGTCCGAATGTGAAAATCTAAATAGAAACTCTTTCTATTATTTCACTCTACCATGGCCATGGGCTTCTGGACTTGATTCTCATGATCATCATAGGGCTGCTCCTCTACCACCGAGGTAGATAGATTCCATCTTGATGCAATCCAGTTCCTACAATGAACATGCTATAGCCAACATACACCTCAGGGTTCCATATGGCTAGGAGACCGAGTAATGGTGTAGTCAAACTATAACACCCTCAAGGTGAACTGCCGATGCACCTCAGGTCAAAGAACCAGACACACTACTGCAGCATCGAGTCAGTCATTGACGAGAAGGTAGACTTCCTAATGACTACTCGAGGTGGTCACGCTCAGTGCCCTCGTTCTCTAACGAGTACCTGTACTCTCGCTCCGGTGTCTCCACACCGTAGACTCAAGACTCATCTACTAAAGAGAAGCGATTGTACACCAACCTTCCGGATCAATCACCATCCTCGTGATGATCCTATGGTCGGAAGCATTTTATGAGTTAATAATGATTATTCATGTCTTAAATTTTCAACTCTTGAAAATATGAATTATCATTACCATTAACTCAAAGGATGTATCACAGACACTAAATACACATATGTGATAGAAAAATAACCCATTTTATTATTTATAGTCAAAATTATAATTTTGCCCCTAGAAGTGTATTACAAGTGTCAGCCAATTCTGGCTTCTAGGGCACATATATCTAACAATCTCCCACTTGTCCTAAAGCCAATTGGCTACAAGTCTAAGTCCCATCTTCTCAAGGTGGGCTTCGATCTTCTGCTGGCCCAACGGCTTTGTAAGTGGGTCTGCCACATTATCTGTGGAGTTGACTCTCTTGACCTCGACGTAACCCTTCTCGAGGTAATCGCGGATGAGGTGGTATCGCCGCTCAATGTGCTTGGATTTCTGGTGAGACCTCGGCTCCTTAGCAAGGGCTATGGCGCCATTGTTGTCGCAGTATAGAGGAATGGCATCTGATGGCATTACTCCAATTTCTGCAGCAAACTTCTTATACCAGAATGCTTCCTTCGCAGCCTCTGATGCAGCGATATATTCTGCTTCCATGGTGGAATCTGCTATCACTGTTTGCTTGGAACTCTTCCAGCTGACAGCACCACCATTGCACACAAACAGACTCCCAGATGTCGACTTTCGATCATCTATATCGGACATGAAAATCCGAGTCTGTGTATCCCTGGACTTGGAGTTCTCCATTACCAAAGACCAACATCATATCCTTAGTTCTTCTCAAGTACTTAAGGATACATTTCACAGAAGTCCAGTGTTCTTCACCTGGATTTGACTGATATCTGCTTGTGACACTCACAGCATGGGCTATATCAGGTCGTGTACATAGCATGGCATACATGAGGCTCCCTATTGCAGAAGCATAAGGGATCTTGCTCATGCGTTCTATTTCCTCAGGTGTGCTAGGGCACATCTTCTTGGAAAGATGAATACCATGTCTGAAGGGTATTAATCCCCTCTTAGAGTTTTTCCATACTAAACCTCTTTAGTACTTCCTCTATGTACATCTTCTGTGAAAGTCCTAGCATCCTATTCGGTCTATCCCTATAGACCTTAATTCCTAGAATAAAGGATGCTTCACCTAGGTCTTTCATGGAGAATTCCTTTGGACAACCATATTTTGACTGATGTCAACATGGGAATATCATTCCCAATAAGGAGGATGTCATCCACGTACAATACGAGGAAGACAACAGCGCTCCCACTGACCTTTTTGAAAACACATGGTTCCTCTTCATTTTTGATGAAACCAAACTTTTTGATCACATCATTGAAATGAGTGTTCCAGCTCCGAGATGCTTGCTTAAGTCCATATATGGGACCTTTGCAGCTTGCAAACCTTGTGATCAGTATCACTGGATGTGAAACCTAGCGGCTGTTCCATATAGATATCTTCCTCAAGATATCCATTTAAGAATGCCGTTTTCACGTCCATTTGCCATATTTCATAATCGAAATAGGCTGCAACAGGCAAGCAATGTGCGGATGGATTTTAGCATAGCTACTGGGAAAAGGTATCCTGATAGTCAATGCCTTCGCGTTGACTATAACCTTTTGCCACTAGTCTAGCCTTGAATGTCTCCACATTTCCCATCTGCACCAATCTTTCTCTTGAAGATCCATTTACACCCAATAGGTACTATACCTTCTGGTGGATCTACCAAGGTCCAGACTTGGTTTGAGTGCATCGAGTCAATTTCTGACTTCATTGCCTCTAGCCATTTCTCGGAGTCGATATCTGATATCGCCTCGTTGTAGGTTTTGGGATCATCACCATGAGCACCATTACCTACGAGGAACATTTTCTCTACTTTCCTCTGAAATAATACCTAAGTATCTTTCAGGGGGATGGAAAACTCTTTTCCGATCTACGAGGTGGAGGAGGTAGTGTTCTTATTGGCTCAACCTGATTTGGTTCCAATTGGTCCTTAGCTCGTTGCTACTTGTGAGACTTTCTCATCAAGCTTGAATCTGCTTTCCAATGCCGCTATCTTGAATAAACTATTTTTCAAGAAAGATGGCATGTCGACTCACAATCACATTGTGGTCTTCTGGAATGTAGAAATAGTATCCTAATGACTCTTTAGGATATCCTATGAATCGAGCTCTAAAGGACCTAAACTCTAACTTGTCCGCTTGTTGTCTTTTGACATGAGCCGGACAACCCCAAATTCTGAGATGACTCAGACTTGGTTTCTTACCATGCCATATCTCATACGGTGTGGTAGGAACGGTTTTAGAGGAAACCCTATTCAGTAATATATTGAAGTTAACAAATGAATGTCCCCAAAGAAAATCAGGAAGGTCTGTGAAGCTCATCATGGATCGAACCATATCCAATAGAGTCCGATTTCTCCATTCTGAAACCCCGTTGAGTTGAGGTGTTCCTGGTGGAGTCCATTGAGAGACTATGCCATTTTTCCTTAAGATAGTCTAGGAATTCCGGCTAAGGTATTCACCTCCTCGATCTGATCGAAGAACCTTAATGGGTTTTCCAGTTTGTTTTTCTACTTCATGTCTGAATTCTTTGAACTTTTCAAAAGCTTCAGACTTATGTCTCATAAGATACACATACCCATACCTAGACAGATCATCGGTAAAGGTAATGAAGTAGACAAAATTGCCTCTAGCCGGCACATCAAATGGGCCGCACACATCAGTATGTACTAGGGCAAGGAGATCTGTGGCCCTTTCCCCATGTCCTAACAAAAGGGAGTTTAGTCATTTTGCCTTGAAGACAAGATTCACAAGTTGGATATGACTCGAAAGTCAATGGACTCAATAGCCCATTTTTCTCCAATTTGTTAATCCTATCTTCTGCTATATGACCTAATCTCAGGTGCCATAGATATCTATCATTTGGACTATCCCTAGGTCGTTTGGCATTCACGTTTTGCTCGATAGTTAAAATAGGTACATCAATATGTAACTGATAAAGACCATTAATAAGGAAACCATTTGCAATTTTATTTCTTTCATAAAGAATGTTACAATGGTCCTTAAAGAAGGTAATCACATAGCCTTCTTGTGCTAAGCATGAAACAGAAATCAAATTCCTGCTAGCTGCAGGCACATAATAACAGTCTTTTAAAACTAAGTCTAAACCAGATGGTAATCGAAGAGGGTATGTTTCCCACGGCTACTGCAGCAACTCTTGCTCCATTACCGATGCGTAGGATCATGTCTCCATCCCTCAGCCTCCTGCTATCCTCAAGACCCTGCATGAAAGTGCACAGATGAGCACTAGAACCAGAGTCAAGCACCCAACTGGATGCAGAAGAAATCCGTAAGGTTAGACTCAATAACGAGCATACCTCCAGAAGGACCTTCCTCCTTCTTGTTCTTTAGGGTGGCCAGGTAAGTAGGGCAGTTTCCGCTTCCAATGGCCGTCGCTGTTGCAATGGAAACACTTTCCTTTGATCAGCGGCCTTCTTCTTCAGCTCTGTCTTTTCTTCTTTTCCTTCCACCTTTTGCTTTTTCACAGACTTCTTTTTCTTTCCATAAGACTTTCTTTTGGAAGAAGTCCATTCCATAGCAAGAACTGAGCCTTTAGAACCTTTCATAGAAAGCTCAGCGGTAACCAGCATATTCATTAACTCGGCCAAGGAAATTTTGAAGTTTATGCATGTGGTAATTCATGATGAATTGCCCATATGCATCAGTCAAGGATTGCAGAATAATATCATTCTGCAGATCCAAGTCCAACTTCACACCGAGCTTCTCAAGCTCTTCCATGTCCTTGATCATCATCAGACAGTGATCTTGGACTGACTGCCCATCACGCATCTTAGCCTTAAAAAGTCATTTCGTGACTTGATACTTTGGCTGCGCGACTCTGTTCACCAAACATCTCCTGTAGGTGAGCCAACATTTGGCGAGCAGTCCCGATATCTTCATGTTGGCGCTGGAGCTCATCAGACATCGAGCCCAACATGTAATATCTGGCCTTATTATCTTCGTCTATCCATTTTTCCAGAGACGCTCTCTGTTCAACAGGATGGACGAGGCTGGTAAGGTGGGAGGGTCCTGGTCCAATACATGGTTAACTTCTCAGAACCCAAAATAATTTTGTAGTTTCCTGAGCCAATCTTTATAATTGGGTTCCAGTCAGTCTATGTGTGTCCAGGATACGTGCTAATGGGTTGGACGCAGACATTTTCCTATAGAGAGTCAAAGATTCTAGTTAGATATTGTAATTAAGACTTGACCAATTTATTTAGGAATTTTATTTTTAAATAAATTAGCTCCCACTATTTTCTCGGATCCCTACACTCCCTCTGTAGAGATGCAAAAATCTTCCACGATTAATGATTTCTAGTGGGTGGTGCGGTCTCACCAACTGACTCATCACCTCACCTAACAGTTATTGGTGATGGGTTAGCCAATGAGTGAACAACTCTTGTTCAATGATTCTCTAATCATGGTGCACCCAAACTTGGTCTCTAATTCATGAATCTCACCGTATCCGAAAATATTGATCCACTCCTTAGTTAAGTCAGACCCACCATTTGCATAGACTGGATTTCCTAATTGAGTCTCTCACCGTATATCCAGAAATATTGAGCCCAACTCATCCTCCAGCCCATAGCATCCAATGCCTAATAGACATGGTTGCATCTTTTCGGTGCAACTGAGCCACTGTATCCAGTCCGAGAACAATCAACCCCGGAAAGGGCCCGCACATCTACAATGGTGGAAGACCTCAGACTTAATCTTTTCTTAGGAAGAATTGATTCAGGTCTCATTAAACTAGACTTGATAGTCATAACAATTATGACTAACCTAGTGGCATGGGTTAGCTCGGATTATTGACCACCTCAGATCAGAACTGTGTCAACAGATATGGCCAGGTAAGTGAGACCGGTGGAAGGGAATATGCCATTAACTCGTACAAGAACGCATTCAGGTCGAGTAGCTTCCAATTAAAAATCAGTCGGTCGTATGTGCCAAACTTACCTTAGACACCAAATTATTGAGCCAGAACCAATTGGGTTAGCCTACAATCCAGACTCTAACCTCTGAGCCTAATTAGGTCTTGCTTGATCGATCACTCATGTGACTCGATCTTGACCCAGACTTAATCCTATTAGGCTGGTCAATTTAAGCATTGTTGATCCCATCTAACCAACTCTTGATTCGGTTTGATCAACCGCTTAGACCTAATTGAGCTACCCAAGCCCGAACCCAGTATTATGAATATGTCTTAGATCTGAAATTCTCAATTTTAGACCTAATTAATATTTTATAATCTTAATTTTTAATTAAGTAGGGTTCATAAACAAAATATGCACAATAAATCCTAGGGTTTCAGGATCTAGGGTTTTGCAGAAAGTAAGTTTTGGATTTCTGATTAAGGACGAACGCGCAGCACCCCTACACATCATAAGAACACCCCATCGAATGGAAGGAGAGGGCCTTTAAATCCTTCTTCATTCTTATGACCGGACGGCCAAGAGGAATGCCTTAATCAGGAAAATATAAAAACTACAAAACTAGTTTTAGATCTATATCATATATCTCATATATAAAATTAGATCTAATATGGCATATTTTGCATACATCTCATGTATCATATCATGCATATTTTTTAGATCTAAATTATCTCATAATAATCTAAAAAATTAGATTTAAATTGATCTACATCAAAATAAATTCTAATCTAGATAATTATGTAGAACTATTCTACAACTAGTCTAGACATGCATCAATCATATCTCATATGATATTTAAAAATTAAATAATTTTATTTTTTATTTTTTAGATCTTATTATAATATTTATAATATCAAAAAATAGTAAATAAATTAGATCTAAAATTATAATTTAATCAAATTAAATTATGATCATGCAAAACTATTCTATAGAACTAATTCTATTCTAGAACTAGTCATGCATATCTTATAAACTTAGATCCAAATTATTTAATTTTAATTTTTTTAATTTTATATCTAATCACATCTTATGTGACATCTGAAATTATTTAATTATTAGATCAAAAATAAATTTAAATTAGATCTAAATAATTTATGAGAATCTGGCTCTAATACCAGTTGAAGAAAAAATTCTAATTTTTTGGGTCAGATTCGTTCAGATATGATTGAATCAAGAGAGATATTTCAAAAATTTTTTCTTTTAAATCTAGATCAAATCTAAAATATTTTAGATCTAATTTTATAGATCTAATAAATATAAAAATAAATTAAAATAGATTTAATTTTGTACATTGTTGTTGGGTAATCAGATTATCCTGGATGATCCTGCTGATTGCCTGAAGTTCTGGATCTAGCCATGCAAGTACCTGGCCTCTACCGATATCCACTTAGGCTAGATTTGGAGATATTCTTTTTCTTTATCACTTCTCTAAATATTAGATTTGGATCTGATTTGGAAGATCTTCAAAACTCTTTTTGAAGATCGGGTATCATCTCTTGCAGCAGTGCTGCCTTCTTCCTTTCTCGTTACCTTTCTCTTGCTTGGATCGCACCAAACTGGAGCCCAAATCTCCTTGGGCATAGAGAGGAGAGAGGAGACCTGAAGATGGCATGGAGGATGGAGAGGGGCAGCCTTATGGTTTGGGCAATGGTCTAAGCTCTCTGAAACTAGGCGCAGATAGGATTTATATAGACCCTATTGCACCATGCAGTGCCACATCAGCCCAGCCAATCACACGCTTCATGCAATCAGATCTAAATCTGATTAGTGAGATGACATCATCTGATCCAATCAGATAAGTGCCCCTCTAAATTATCCTTGGATGGTGCCTAAGATTAGTCAAAGTCTAATCTTTGGCGCCACCTAGGTAGAAACCCCGAAGTAACTGGAGTCCCATCTGTATGGGATTCCAGGCGCCTCTATCCATGGGCACATGACTCCCTAGGCATGCGCCCCTAGTCCACCTACTTTTTAGTAGGTTGATTGGTCCAAAATCAATCTCCTATAGGTACATGACACATGGGTAGATGTCTAAATGCCAAAGATCAATGTTTGACTAAAGTCAAAAGAGAAGAATTAGCAGGTGACGGAAAATGATAGGTGTTGTCTCAAATTTATCTCATAAATTAAGATAACCCTTTTCTGACTTAAAAACGTTTCGGTCAGACTAAGTAGAGATACCTGAGTGAGCATAAACATATTTGGCTCATTCAAGACAACTTAAAATGATAATTGAAGAAAAATATTAGGCTCAATTGTGTGCTAACACGATTTTCTTGAACCTAATTGAATCTTATTCAAATCAATTGAATTGGGTTAGTCCAATTAATGATATCTAGATCCAAATCCTTATTTGTATGATCTAGTTAGGTTTAGTTTCGTATGGTAATGAGATATGTCACGATCTTTATCATCGACATCATCGAAACACCTTCCGATGGATCAGAACTTTTCTGATTCAAACAACTAGAATGATCGATCATCCAAATTATTCTAATTACTCCCAAAATCCCTTAGTGATACCTAACAGTATATGATGGCAATCCATTAGAACTAAAAATGAACCTCTCAGTGTAGCTACCTGTGTGATTAAGTTCTTCTATCTTGAGCCTCGATCAGATTAGGGTTAAGGTGAACTCGTCAAACCCTAATTTCTATCATATGATTTAATCATTTGATTCAAGTCCGATGTGAAAATCTTAATAGAAACTCTTTCTATTATTTCACTTTGCCATGGCTATGGACTTATGGACTTGATTCTCATGATCATCGTAGGGTTGCTCCTTATCTACCGAGGTAGATAGATTCTCTCTTGGTGCGATCCAATTCCTACAATGAACATGCTATAGCTAACATACACCTTAGGATTTTGATTGGCTAGGAGATCGAGTCTGGTATAGTCAAACTATAACACCCTCAAAGTGAACTGCCAATGCACCTCAGATCAAAGAACCACATACACTACTGCAGCTTCGAGCCAGTCATTGACGAGAAGATAGACTTTCTTATGACTGCTCGAGGTGGTCACGCTTAGTGCCCTCATTCTCTAACGAGTATCTGTACTATCGCTTTGATGTCTCTAAACCATAGACTCAAGACTCATCTACTATAAAGAAGCAATTGTACACTAACCTTCCAAATCAATCATCATCCTCATGATAATCCTACGGTCAGGAGCATTTTATGAGTTAATAACGAGAATTCATGTTTTAAATTTTCAACTCTTGAAAATATGGACTATCATTACCATTAACTTAAGGGATGTATCACAAACACAAAATACACATTATGATAGAAAAATAACCCATTTTATTATTTATAGTCAAAATTATAATTTTGTCCTTAGAAGTGTACAACTAGTGTCAGCCAATTCTGGCTTCTAGGGCACATATATCTAACAAAGTCTACATACAAGATGTGGCAAAATGATTCTCTTACTGTCAAATGCATCATACTTGCTTTCATGAGTAATGAATTATAGAGGCAGCATGATAGCATGGACACTCAGTCCATATTTCTTAATCTAAAAGAGCTTTATGGAGAGCAGAGTAGGACTGCTAGATATGAGATATCTAAGCAATTATTCTATGCAAGAATGATAGAAGGTATATCCGTGCAAAACCATGTTCTAATGGTAATTGACCTAATCACTCGATTAAGTCAACTAGGTTTTGTTATGGATGGGGAGTTAAGTCAAGATTTGATCCTACAATCACTCCCAAAATCATTTTCTCAATTTATCATGAACTATCACATGAACAAACTGAATTCTTTCTTGTCTGAGCTGTTAAATATGCTCAAGATAGTAGAGAGCTATATCAAGAAGAATAAGGCTCCTCTTCTTTTTGTGGATGGGATCTCCAAGAAGAAGGTAGGCAAAAAGGATTCAAAGAGATAGCTGAACCTTAAAGATGGTACAAATAAGAAGAAAAAGGGAAAGAAGGTCTACGGATAGACGACCTATTTTCACTGCGGTAAAATAGGTCATTGAAAGAGGAATTGCAAGGCTTACCTTGCAACCATGAAGACTGGTGCAAATAATGTACCAAAAGGTATGTATGAGATACATACTATATTATCATTAAATTCTTTTATTTCAAACTCTTGGGTATTAGATACCGACTGTAGTTTTTATATCTACAAATCTTTGCAGGGACTGCAGAAAATTAGGAGTTTGAAGAAGGTGACTTCAAGCTCTATGGCACTGGAGGAGAGTCTATCTAAGCAGAAGCTATAGGGACAAATATATTGAAGTTACCTTCTGAGAAGGTCTTAGAACTTACAAATTATTATTATATACCTAAGATCATTAGAAATATTATATCTATACTCTTGCTATTAAAACAAGGTTATAGTCTTGATGTAACGAGTGAAAGATGCTCGATTAAATATTCTAATGAAAATATTTGTTTTGGCATGTTTAGCAATGGTTTGTTGACTCTTTGTTTGGATGACAATATATTTCATATTGATGAAAATAGAAAATGAAAGAGAGATGACATAAATAATACTTTGGCATTATCGATTAGGTCATATTAGTGAGACTAGGATTAACAAGTTATATAAAGAAAAGTTTTTTGATCCTTTTGATTATGAATTATTAGGAACTTGTGAATCATGTCTCATGGATAAAATGACCAAGACTCCATTTAGTGGACATGGAGAAAGGACAAGTGGCTTATTAGGACATGTACATTTGGATGTATGTGGTCCTATGATAACTCAAGCCAGAGGAGCATACTCTTATTTTATAATGTTCACTGATGATTTATTTAGGTTTGGATATGTGTATCTTATGAAACACAAATCTGAAGCCTTTGATAAATTTAAAGAGTATCAAAGTATGGTCGAAAAATAAACTAGACAAAGTAAAATTCCTTCGATCTGATCGGAGAGGAGAATACTTATCCAGTGAGTTTTTAGAATATCTTAAAGATAAAGGGATTTTCTTTGAATGGACACCTCTTTATACACCGCAATTAAATGGTGTAGCAGAAAGAAAAAATTGTACCTTATTAGATATGGTATGGTCCATAATGTGCTTCTCTGAATTATCTATTTCCTTCTGGGGTCATGTCTTGAAGACTATAATTTACATCTTGAATAGAGTACCTTCTAAATATATATCTAGTACTCCATATGAGATATGGAGAGGTAAGAAACCTAATCTTAAGTATTTTAAGATATGGGGTTGTCCAACATATGTCAAAAAAAATTTTGAACATAAGCTTAATGCTAGATCAGATAGATGTCTATATATTGGATATCCTAAAAATAATATAGGATTTTTATTCTACCACCCTACTGAACAAAAGGTGTTTGTAAGTAGGCATGCCACTTTCATGAAAAAAGAGTTTATCCTAGAAAAAGGTAGCGGGAGAAATATTAAACTTAGTAAAGTTCAAGAAAAATAAATAAAAATTTTTCAACCAAATAATCACATAAATATAAAAGAACCAGAACATATAACTCCTATCCGTAGGTCTGATAGAGTGCGACTTACACCTGTGAGGTATAGGTTCATTATTGAGAATAATAAAGTCCAAGTTATTGAGAATGACGAACCTCTGACCTATACGAAAGCAGTCAAGAGTAAGGACTCTAACAAATAGCTGGCTACCATGCAATCCAAAATGGACTCCATGCACACCAACAAAGTATGGACTTTGATGGATGCACCAGAGGGTATAAATCTTATTGGATGCAAATGGGTTTTTAAGAAAAAGATTGGAGCATATGGTCAAATTGAAACCTATAAGGCCAGATTGGTGGCTAAGGATTTTAGGCAAAAATAGGGGATTGATTATGATGAAATATTTTCACCTATTACCATGCTCAAATCTATTCGAATTATTCTTTCCATAGCAGCATACCACGATTATGAAATATGGCAAATGGATGTGAAGACCGCCTTTCTTAATGGTTTTCTTGAGGAGGAGGTCTACATGTCACAGCCAGAGGGATTTGAGTCAAATGAGAGACCAAATCAGGTATGCAAGCTTAAGAGATCCATTTATGGATTAAAGCAAGCATCAAGAAATTGGAACATCTGCTTTGATATAATAGTCAAAGAGTTTGATTTCGTTAAGAATGTGGATGAACCATGTATGTACAAGAAGACTAGTGGGAGTACCATAGTTTTCTTGGTTCTGTATGTAGATGACATACTCCTTATTGGGAATGATATCCCAATGTTGCAATCAATTAAATTATGGCTATCAAATAAGTTTTTCATGAAAGACTTGGAAGAAGCATCCTATATACTAGGAATAAAGATCTATAGAAATAGATCTAAGAGGATGCTAGGCTTGTCCCAACCTAGGTACATTGACTTAATATTGAAAAGATTTAGTATGGATGGGAGTAAAAGAGCTTACTTACCCATAAGTCAAGACATACATCTCTCTAAGAAGATGTCTCCAAAGACACCTGAAGAGAGAAATAGAATGAGTTCTATTCCTTATGCTTTAGCTGTTGGATCAATAATGTATGCCATGTTATGTACAAGGTCTGATGTTGCTTATACCTTAGGCATTGCAAGTAGATTTCAGGCTGATCCAGGAGAGGATCAACTTGAGAAGGACTAAAGATATTTTTTTAGTATATGGTGGTTCTGATCTTAAACTAGAAGTATATTCTGACTCTAGTTTTCAATCAGACCCAGATGATAACAAATCCATTTTAGGATATGTCTTTACTCTGAATGATGGAGCAGTGAGTTGGAAGAGTACTAAGCAGCCAATTGTAGTTGACTCAACCACTGAGGCAAAATACATAGCTGCAAGTGAAGCTGCCAAAGAAGCTATCTGGATAAAGAAGTTTATCACTAAATTGGATGTTATTTATGAAATTAAGAATCCAGTACCACTTTACCATGATAATACTGGAGCTGTTGCTCAAGCATAGGAACCAAGGTCTCATCATAAATTTAAATACATTCTGAGACGCTTCCATCTTGTTCGTGAAATTATTGAAAGACAAGATGCTGTCATAGAATGAGTAGACACAAAGAACAACATAGTACACCCTTTCACTAAGGCTTTACCACTGTAATAGTTTAATCACCACCTTGATTTTATGGGATTAAAATATAAGGGTGATTGGCTTTAGTGCAAGTGGGGGAATGAAAGAAATATGCCCTCAAGTCAATCAAAATTTTTTGATGGATTGTTCTTTGTCTTTCAAACTCATGTAATTATATTTTAAAATAAATAAAGGCATTTATTTCATCATATGCAGTGTCTTATTATTTATTTAAGATTATGATGAATTCCATAAATTAGAGCTATGATTTTAGGATTATGATGAGATCATATCAGTGAGACCTAAAATCTACAAACCCTAATTTAAATATTCCTAGTCGATGGAACATTGAGTTAGGGATCAATATTTTCAGTAAGACTAGCACATCCTTTGTATGCTCGATTGAGAGGGTGATTGATCTCACAATCACTTGTGTATGATACTAATACAAGGATGTGGGTGCTCATTAGAGAATGAGTTCACTGAATTGATCCAAGTCGAAAATATTTAATGGAGTCTTATCTACATGTCAATAGATGGTTCTCATGGTGGAATTATGCATATAGTCCTTTGATCCGAAACTACCATAGTACTTTATACATATGAATCCATATTTTGGTTCATACTCATTCATGTATGGGGTGATCTAGATATGGTTGATTATATATGAAGGTTGTGAGTAGGTTAACATAGAATCGATCACTCCTAGTAAGAGAAAATCGCATCCTACCTACTTCAAACAAATGATGATTTAGGAAGACTTTGATCAAAGTATGATGAAAATTAAAAATGGTTTCTAATATTTCATTAAATGAATCATCATCATAAGATTGAAAGAGAAATAAATATGATATTGGGTTTGATATATTTCCATACCTAGAGTCATATTCAGGATGCAGGATGATCGAAGGATCTAGTTGCACGGTAACTTTTCACTAAAGGATATTTTTGATATTTTCATCAAAATTTCACATCTTCTGGGTAGTCACGATATGTTGCTAGATGTCAATCATGTCTTGTGGGTTCAATCGAATTTAATTTGATCGTTAATTAGAAAGTGTTCTAATTGGTAGAATTGGGTAGGCTAGTTTTGATCTAAATCAGTTTGGTTGAATTCTAACTAGTTTAGGACAAATTGCACCCAGACCCACTACTGGCTAGATGTGGAACCCAAGGGTTCACACACAAAGAGAATTGATTAAGGGTTTAATTGGATTAGACCATGTTTGCAAGTTGAACATGATAGTACATGTTGCAAACCCTAGCACCTAGATTCGAATCGGATTCGAATCGATTTTCAATTTGGGCTAATTAAGGTCCAATTTGAGGCTAATTGGATTTGGTCTTGAATTAGGTTAGCCTAAACTGATTGGGCTTCAGATGGGGAGTCACATACTAGAGTCCCATGTGCCAGAGAGTCTCTCTCTTGCACGTGGGAAGTTATTCATGCGCAAGAGTCCTTGGAGCATGGGTTTATGTAGGTGCCTACCTTCTTTGACTTTTCCTCCCTTTTCCATATTTAATGTCGCATAAAATTACATACGGGCATGGACATCAGATATGGGGTGAAGAAGAGTCCATCTGCAGGTTAAATGCTATGTTATCTGATTAATATTTGCATGAGAAGGGACTCCTTGCCACCCACTCTTCCTTAGCGCCTCTTGGACCAAGTCAAAGTCCCTTGGGACATTAACTAATTCAAAGATTATGTCCATGCCATTTTGCTGAATGGGCCATTCCACATTAAGGCCATTGGATGGCCTACTTATCAGTCTAATGGTGGAATATGATGGTGCCAATAATGAAAGCCCGCGACTCTTCGTAAATAACTTACGTAGAATTAGTTCGAGAGTCCTTCTGCTTTAAGGCACCTTTTGGACTAAGTCTACATGTCATTATTTCTGATGAGATGTGAGATAGGCTGAAGGAACATGAGATAGTTATGTGGGAAGGGTGCGAGAAATGAGTTGGCACCCCTACGTACATTATAAATAGGGGTGCGCACCGAGAGTCCGAGATAGAGAAATTTTTCTTTCTTTCTTACAAGTGTTTCTTCATTGTCCAATTTTCTTTCTTCCCTTCTCTTGTCTAGACATTGTCCTAATAATGATAAGAAGTCATCTTAAGACAAAGAGATTAGGAAGAAAAATTAAGAAGACAAGGAAAAAAGAAAGAAAGGTAAGGAAAGGCAAGGAAGGTGACATAAAGGCTAAGAAAGGTCTTGCCCATTTAATAAAAGTTCTTGTTCTTAAAATTTTTATTATATAAATCAGAGGTGCTGGTGTCTTGATCAAGTCTTCATGTGGATTAATGTTGGAGGGTGAACACATGGGCACCTAATAGAACCCCTGATAAATTGCTGCCGATGATTAGGGTCAATTCAGGGTTTAGCGATAAGAGGTATGTTTAATTTTTTCTTTTATATAATAAATGCTTGCTATATGATTTAATTGCTAATAAGATGGTCCTAGGGTTTGATTTTGGTTTATATGATTTCATTATTTTGCTTTGAAATTCGTGCTTCTGCTCTGTACACCAATCCTTTCACAAAACATATGGCTTCATTAAGAATGGAGAAGAGTCCTGCATTTACAAATGCATAAATGATCTAGCTGTGATATTTCTTATTTTGTATGTTGATAACATTCACTACTACAGAATAGGGCTATGACAGTGGTTTGTAATCACTGCCATAGACTAAAAAATCATTGCCATAGGCTATGGCAACGATTAGCTAATCGCTACCATTGCAGCCATTGCTGTAGGTCTATCATAGCGGTTATTGCAGTGGTTATGCGAACCGCTGCCATATATAGCCTATGACAGCGGTTCACTAACTACTGCCATAGATTTTCTATTGCAGCGGTTATGAAACCACTACCACAAATTATTGGTGTTAGATATGTGTGCCTTAAAAGCCAGAATTAGCTAACACTTATAATACACATCTAAGGACAAAATTATAATTTTGATTATAAATAATAAAATGGATTATTTTCTATCACAGTGTGTATTTGAAAGTGTCTGTGATACATCTCTTGAGTTAATGAAAATGATAGTTCATATTTTTAAGAGTTAAAAATTTAAGACATGAATTTTTATTATTAACTCATAAAATGCTTCCGACCGTAGGATCATCATAAGAATGGTGATTGATCCGAAAGGTTGGTGTACGATCGCTTCTTTAGGATAGATAAGTCTTGAGTTTATGGTGTAGAGACATCGGAGCAAGAGTATAGGTACTTGTTAGAAAATGAGGGCACTGAGCATGACTACATCGAGCAGTCATCAGGAAGTCTACCTTCTCGTCAATAACTGGTTTGAAGCTGTAGTGGTATGTCTGGTTCTTTGACTTGAGATGCATCGGTAGTTCATCTTGAGAGTGTTATAGTTTGACTATACCATAACTCGGTCTCCTAGCCATTCGGAACCTTGAGGTGAATATTGGCTATAGCATGTTCATTGTAGGAATTAGATTGCACCAAAAGGGGATCTATCTAACTCGGTAGATGAGGAGCAGTCCTATGATGATCATGAGAATCAAGTCCATAAGCTCATGGCCATGACAGAGTGAAATAATAGAAAGAGTTTCTTTTAAGATTTTCATATTGGACATGAATCGAATGATTAATTCATATGATGGAAATTAGGGTTTTGACGAGATCACCTTAACCCTAATCCGATCGGAATCAAGATAGAGGAACTTAATCAAATAGGTAACTGCACCAAGAGGTTTTTTTTTAATTCTGATGAGTTACCACCATATGCTGCTAGGTGTCACTGGTGGACTTTGGGAGCAATTAGAATGATTTGGATGATCGATCATACCAATTATCTGAATCAGAAAAGTTCTGATACATCAAAAAGTGTTTTGATGATGTCGATGATAGAGATCATGACATATCCCATTACCATACAAAATTGAACCTAATTGGGTCACACAAATAAGGGTTTGGATCCGGATATTATCAATTGGACTAACCCAGTTCAATTGATTTGAATAACATTCAATTAGGTTCAAGAAAATCATGTTAGCACATGATTGAGCCTAATGTTCTCCTTCAACAATCATTAAAAGTTATCTGGACTGAGCCAAATATGTTTGGGCTCACTCAAAAATATTTACTTTGTCCGATTGGAGCTTATCCAGATCAAAAAAAGGTTATCTTAATTTATAAGATAAATTTGAGATAATACTTGCCATTTTTCCTCACCTGCTAAATCTTATCTTTGGACTTTGGTCAAATGTTGACCTTTGATATTTAGACATCTGCCCATGTGTCATGAACCCATAGGAGAGAGCTTTGACCCTTGTCCACCTACTAAATAGCAAAAAGGCAAGGGGCACACACCTAGGGAGGCATGCAACCAAAGTGGATAAGGATTGGAGTTCCATACAGATGGGACTCCAGTTCTTCATGCATTCAACTTAGGTGGCACCAAAGAGTCATCTTTGACCAATCTTGGCACTATCTAAGGAGATTTGTGAGGGACTCTAATCTGATTGGATCAGATGATGTCGTCCCACTAATTAGATATAGATTTGATTGCATGAAGAGCCATGATTGGCTGAAATGATGTGGCACTGTATGGCGCAGTAGGATCTATATAAACGCTGTCTGCACCTAGGATTCAGATCCTCTACCTTTTGCCCATGCCATAAGGCTTCTCTCCCTCCCTCTCCATGCCATCTTCAGATCCTCTCTCTCCTCTTTATGCCTAAGAAGCTTTGGGCTTAAGTTTGATGTGATCCAAGCAAAAGAACGGCGATAAGAAAGAAGAAGGCAGCACTGCTACAAGAGACAACACCCGATCTTCAAAAGATATTTTGAAGACCTTCAAGATCAGATCTAGATCTGATCTTTGGAGTACACATTGAAAAAGAGAAGATCTTCAGATCCTACTAGAGTGGATATCGATAAAGGCCAAGTGCTTCTGTGAGTACATCCAGAACCTTAAGCAATACAATCGAGCATGCATACCCAGTGGTAACAGGATTACCTACAAAGGTATAATTAAATTAGATTTAATTTAATTTATTTTTCTTTTTATTTTATCATATTGATAAAATTAGATCTGAAGAGTCTCAAATCTAATTTAGATCTAAGAAATTTTTTTTTGAAATATACCTCTTGGTCAAATTAGATCTTAACGAATCTGATCCGAAAAATAGAATTTTTTTCTTCAACTGGTATTAGAGCCAGGTTCCATAATTATTTAGATCTAATTTTAATATAATTTTAATCTGATAATTAGATGATTTTAGGTATCACATTAGATGTAATTAGATCTAAAATCAAAAATTAAGAAAAAAATTAAATAATCTAGATCTAAGATGTATGAGATGCATGATTAGACTAGGAATAGAATTGTTCTATATGTAGTCTAGGATGATCATAGTTTTAATTTAATTAATTATAATTTTAAATCTATTTATTTACTATTTTTGATATTTATAAATATTTATATTAGATCTAAAAAATTAAAAAAAATTTATTTAATTATATATATATGAGATATGAATAGATGCATGGTTAGACTAGTTGTAAAATAGTTTTACAAAGTTGTCTTGAATAAATTTAATTTGATATGATCAAATTTAAATTTTATTTTTTTGATGTTTATGAGATAATTTAGATCTAGAAACATGCATGATATGATACATGAGATGTATGCAAGACATATTTTTAAGTTAGATCAATTTTATATATGTGATATATATGTAGATCTACTAGTTTTGTAGATTCATCATATTTCTGATTAAGACAATCTTCTTGACCGTCCGGTCATAAGAATAAAGTAGGGTTTAAATGCCCTCTCCTCTCATTTGATGGGGTGTTCTTATAATGTGTAGGGGTGCTGCATATTCATCTTTAATCAAAAATCAAAAACTTATTTTTTGTAAAATCCTAGATCCTGAAATCCTAGAATTTTATTTACATGTTTCATTTATGAACCCAAAACTTAATTAAGAATTAAGATTATGAAATATATTAGGTCTAAAATTAAGAAATTTTAGATCTAAGATATATTCATAAAATTAGATTCAGGCTTGGGTAGCTCAATTAGGTCAGAGCGGTTGATCAAACCAAATCAAGAGTCGTTAGATGGATCAAGAGTGCTTAAATTACTAGCAATAGGATTAAGTCTGGTCAAGGTCGAGTCACATGAGTGATCGATCAAGTTAAACGTAATTAGGCTCAGTGGTAGAGTCTGGATTGTAGCTAACCCGATTGATTTTGGCCAATAATTTGGTGTCAAGGTAGGTTGGCAGATATGACCGACTGATTTTTAATTAGGAGCTACTCGACTCGAATGCATTCTTGTCGAGTTAATGGCATATCCCTTCCACCGGTCTCACTTACCTGATCGTATTTGTCGACTTAGTCCTGATCTAAGGGGGCTAATAATCCGAGCTAACCCATGCCACTAGGTTAGCATAATGGTATGACTTGTAGTTAAGTTTAAAGAGACCTAAATCAAATCTTCTAAGAAAAATATTTAGTCTAAGGTCTTCATCATTATAGATGTGTGGGCTTTTTTCAAAGTTAATTATTCTCGACTGGTCACAGTGGTTCAGTTGCACCTAGAAGATGCAACCATGTCTATTAGGCATTGGATGCTATGGGCTAGAGGATGAATTGGACTCAATATTCCAAATTCGATGAGAGATCTAATTAGGAATCCAATCTATGCAAATGGTGGATCTGACTTAACTAAGGAGTGGATCAATATTCTGGGCACGGTGAGATTCATGAATTAGAGATCAAGCCCTGGTGCACTATGATTAGAGAATCATTAGATAAGAGTTGTTCACTCATTGGCTAACCCATCACCAATAATTGTTAGGTGAGGTGATGAGTCAGTTGGTGGAACTGCACCACCCACTAGAAATCATTAATCATGGAGATCTTCGTATCTCTACAAAGAGAGTGTAGGGATTTGATAAATTAGTGGGACTAATTGTTTAAAAATCAAATCCTAAATAAATTGTTTAAGTCTTAATAATAAAATCTAACTAGAAACTTTAACTCTCTATAAAAAAAAAAAAATATCTGCATCCAACCCACTAGCCCGTATCCTGGACACCCATAGACTAATTGGACTCAATTAACAAGGATTGCTCCAAAAACTTCAAAATTATTTTAAGATTTAGAAGTATAACTCATGTATTGGTGCAGGGATCCTCTTCCGATCTCAGTCACCGTCCACTCAACAGAGACGTCTTCTGATAAATGGATGGATGAAGATAACAAGGTCAGATACTACATATTGGGCTCGAGGTCTGATGAGCTTCAGCACCAACATGAAGATATCAAGACTATCCGCCAAATGTTGGCCCACCTACAAGAGTTGTTTGGTGAATAGAGTCACGCAGCCAAATATTAGATCACTAAATGACTATTTAAGTCTAAAATACATGATGGACAGTCAATCCAAGATCATTGTCTGATGATGATCAAGGATTTGGAAGAGCTTGAGAAGCTCAGAATGAGATTAGATCAGGATCTATAGAATGACATAATTCTGCAAGCTTTGACTGATATGTATTTGCAGTTCATCATGAACTACCATATGCATAAACTTTAGAGTACTCTGGCCAAGCTTATGAACATGCTGGTTACTACTGAGCTTTCTATGAAAGGTTCTAAAGGCTCAGTACTTGCTATGGAATGGACTTCTTCCAAGAGAAAGTCTTTTGGAAAGAAGAAGAAGTCTATAAAAAGATAGAAGATGAAAGGTGGAAAGAAAAAGAAGGAAGAGTTGAAGAAGAAGGCCACTGATAAAGAAAGTATTTCCATATAATACTGACGGCCATTGGAAGCAGAACTATCCTATATACCTGACGCATCTAAAAGATAAGAAGAAGACAGTCTTCTAGAGGTATGCTCGATATTGAATCTAACCTTGACATTTTCTGCACTAGTTAGTGCTTGACTCTAGTTCTAGTGCTCATTTATGCACTTTCATGCAGGATCTTGAGATAGCGGAGGCTATGGATGGTGAGATAAATCCTATGCATTAGAAATGGAGTAAGATTGCTACG